>VYZQ01056758.1:56479-68026 GCA_013400655.1 Mystacornis crossleyi
CGTACTACTGAACATTATGAGTTTTTATATATTAAACATGCATTAGTGGGTTTACCCTGCTTATCTGACAGCTGTAGAAAAATAAAGAAAATTCAGTTTGAACTTTAAAAAGCAGGTCTTAATTTATGTCCGCTACTTTTGTTCCTCCCCTTTTTTCAATTGCCAATTGCAAAGCTCAAGGGAGATAATAAAATGGAGGAGCTGCTACTTTATACTTCCACGTGCTTCCTAGTGCCTGTGCCTTACTGGGTGAGCTAAATCTAAAACTAGGAAAAGAGTTTTCAGATGGAAATTTGATTAAACAATGCAATCATCTGTCTCACAATCTGTTTTTTTATAAGGAAAGTATTTTTTTTTTCCAGGGGGAATTTTCTTTCAGAGGGTTTTGTATGAAAAGGCAGACGTCATGAATACTGATGGGAAGGGCTCAGTGTTTTGTTATTTCTGTTTAACAAAGACAAAATGCTTTAATAAAATCAGAAAACACAGNAAGATTTTCTTTTTGATATTTTTGTCATTCCCTTTTTTTTTTTTTTTTTTTAAAGTTGGGAGCAATCCCTCCCTCAGACTGACAATAGCAGCTCATGACAGACAAAATTAGCAGCTGGAAACTTAGCCAAAAGTTTAGGCTTTTTAGTACGTTGTTATTGTTTGGGATTTTCTTAGATGGTGAAAGGCACACTTGAAGGAAGAGGCACGGATGAATTGAAAGCCCTTGTTTCTCACTCTCAGTACAGTTTGACTGGGTTTTAGTTTTTATAAACAGTTTAAAATGGGAATAGGCACAACTCTTTGTTTAGAAATTAGCCCATTGTGTTTTTCCCCTTTTTGTGTGTGGGGACTTCAGAGGGGAGTTCATGTGGTTTGATAATATATACTTTTCATACTCATTTAAAAACGCCTTATTTTTATTAAATAAAAAAAATTTGTTTCTCTATGTCATTGAAAAAGCAACACCTATCAATTTCTCCTAAGTAATCTCTGTTTCTTGGGAGAAAGGAAGAGACACTGGAGATATATTTTCACCCAGATCCATGATTAAATGAGTGAGCCGAATTAATTTACTGTTTGCTCAGGAACTCTGCGGTGTCACGGTTGTTTTAAATTCTGTGCATTTTAGAGTGGCAAAGGTGGCTCCTAGAACCTTTCCAGGGTCCAGAAAAAAGTCTTCTGTCGTGACAGTGTCTCTTTTTACCTTCTGTGCTTACTCTTCACTCTCTGCTCATAAGGATGGACACTTGATTGCCCTTGGGGTGCCTGGAGCTGGGAAGAGACCATGGCTGGGGGTTCCCTTCAAGGCCACCAGGCTGCAGGAGCCCCACTTTCCTCAGGACCACGAGACCACATCCCCTGAGTTTACATTTTGTGTGAGGTTTAAATGCTTCTGAACACAGTGGAGGAGCAACCCTGCAGAAGGCGCCTGTCCATGAGATGTACCCTAGATCTGTTCTGTGCTAGTTTGGGGGCAAACATGGTGATTTTTTGTTTTCATGTGCCTTTGCTGCATCCTGGATCTCTGTGTTGATGGGACTGTACTTTGAAACAGTCTGCTTCCGAGCTGAGCTATGTTTTACCTTAAAAAATGAGGTTTTCTATTAAAGAACAATAGATTTAGAGGCAGGATTTTACCATTTTCCTGGTTTTTCACAGGTATGTCTCTCCTTTTCTCAAGGTGCCTGGGAATTTTCTGATGAAACACGGCTTCCCAGCATTGCTGGGTGGTCCATCAGTGCCTGTCCAGCGTATTTGTAAATGGATCTTTTCCCTATGCTCACTCCTGTTCTTTCAGGGTATAATCTCTTCAGAGAACATACTTCTGCATTCATGCTGCCTCTAAGAAACTGGGGAGGGTACCAGGAAAATCCACCCATCTGACAACACTGAAAGGTAATATTATGGTCAAACCAAAGTATCAGGATTTGAGAGATTTGGCTTCTCTCTTTTTTTTAATGTCATGTGGGTTCAAATGTTCTCCAAGTATGTGGAAATGGAACATCTCAAAAGGATTCAGCTTTATTGCAGGGCAGTCGTAACACCTACTGGATGCAGCTAAACAAAACGTGTGAGTAAGAAACGATGTTGTGGGAAGGGATCACAGAGAGAAAGAGGAAACATTGCTGTCCTCATTCCATTGAAAAGGTAAACCAGTGTCATATTCTTATGTCAAACATCCTGGCTTGTAAACGCTCCTTCTTAGAGAAGATATGTTACCTGAGATAGATAAAAATCAACAGAACATCTACATCTGATGCCTAAGAATGTTCCCTGAAGTACTGTGGGATTCCTAGTGTGCAGCTGCTGGAATAACAGGGAGCTGATTGCAGTGGTAGAAAATATTGCATATCCTCTGTGTCTGCCCACACGTACTAGATTTAGTAAAGGATCACTTTAACAAGGCAAAATGGTTTCTAACTCTGAAAACGGTGGCATTTACTTATTTCAGTGTCATTTTCTTTTTCGGACTTTGTGGAAGCTTGCTCCCAAAATGTTCCCAAGTGCTGCTTCATATGTAAACATAATTATCCCCTACCTGTGTTAGTGCTTCTGATGCAGGAGAATCTTTCTATTTCAAGGTATTCATCCGACCCTTAATATGCAGTAGAGGAGTGTTGGAGACCCCAGACTTAATGGTGAAAATAAGGTGAGCTGCGTGGCCTGTAGCCATGGCTGAAAACGGAATTTTCAAGGAATGGACATTTTTCCCTGGGCCTCTGAGAGGGTTTGGACTATGACTGTAGCAGAATTCAGGGATGGTAGAGGGAGAGAGAAGGGGGCCTTGATGGAAATGCAAGACAGGGAAAATATTTTGCATAGGAAAGCATTTCATATGCAGAAAGGGTGGTACTTGGTGCTGTGAAACACTCAGTACTGGGGTTTCTGGCTCTTCGTCCAGCTTGTTTGTAAAAAAGGCCATTCCCTCTCACTTCCACGTGGAAGTGTTGCTCCACTCGCCTGTGCAAGGGTGAACGGAGCAGAAGAGCCTAATTAAAGATTCAGGGACTAACAGAGCAAATGTTAGTTTAATGATACAATTACAAGTCACAAAGAAATTGGAGCAGACGCCCCAAGTTTTATACATTTTTGGCAAAGTAAGTGGGAAACTATGTGCTGAAGTGAGGTCAACAGATGGAGGAAGAGAGGTGCAGGAGGGGAAGAAAACTACACGCCCATGGACAAAATCAAAAAAGCCCCCCAAACCCCAGTCAAACAAACAAAAAGAACTAAAGAGACAAACCTTAGAAGAAACAGATTTTTAAACAAAGTTTGCCAAATAAGCAAACTTTTCTCTTTTTTTTCCCCCCTTAGAGCAGATGCAAAGTGCCTTTTCAGTTAATTTTGGATAGAAATAAGTGAACACATGCTGTGCTTTAATAAATCTTGGCGCAACCACAATAGGGAAACTCAGACCTTGGTGAACAATTCTGTGTTGGAGTTTGGTGGCACTCCCCGAGCCTCTCTGTGTTCTTTCCTTTTCTCTGTGTTCTTTCTCCCGTGCAGAAGCCTGTTTCCCCCCCCTGCACAAGGACACAGCCAGGGCAGGTAGATGATGTCCATGTCATCTGGAGAGTACCTGGTGTGTCAAAAATCTCCTCTTCTGAATGCGGGACTGGGAGTCAGAACCCAACAGCCCAAAATCCTCACCCTCTTGTGGAAAATAGTCCTGCTGACTGACACTGGGCAAAATGTTTGTATTTTCAAAATTCTTACCTAGCCTTCCTTAAATTCCTGCTCAGGAATTCAGCTTCTAAGTTTCCTTCTTAAATTCCTTCTTCAGCTGCAAAGTAATCTGGTTTTCATAAAACCAAGAGTTGGTGCAAACCTCTGTGAATCTTTGTGTTCCCTTTTATGAAACGGGGTAATACAGTCACTGGCACTTTATTCCACTCCATCTATTTTGGGTTATTATTTTCTTTGCTTTGAAAAAGCGTGGTGAAGTTTCATAATAAGTTTGCATAACCATGGATTTCTGTCTCTGGATTTGCTATCCTCTCTTCTCAACCTCCCAGCATTGTGCTGTCTATTGTTTATTCTTATTAGTGATTCTCATGATTATTACTATTTTTCGTTGTTGTTGTTTTTATGACAAGGATCAGGAGAGAAGTTTTAGCTCTGTAAAGACCAGTGGAAAAAAATCCCAGACTTGGGAGAATCAGGATTTTATCCTAAATTTTTTTATTTGCTTGGCACCCTTCGGTGATGATGATGATGATGATGAAGAAGAAGATGATGATGATTATCATTATTGTTGTTATTGTTATTGTTGTTATTATTATTGTTGTTGTTGTTATTGTTGTTNTATTATTATTATTATTATTATAGTAGTGAACAGGTATCATGCTCTGATCCCTGACAAGCATTCTGGATAAAGACTTGATACATTTGGTTAATCTGGGATGTGTTATTATCAAGCTCTTATAACAGTATCTAACAAGGAGAAAATGCACAGGGGAAAATTATCCTGACTGCAGATGTGTTGACATTGGTGACCCTTACAACACATCACACATTTACACAAAGCCCTAAAGTTCAGTAAAACATACAGTTGGCAAATTCCTGCCGGTCCACCTTTTTTTTTTTTTGTTTTTTTCTNTTTTTTTTCTCTGGGCTGCCAGAACCTTTTTGGAGAGCAGCTTTAACACAGAGAAGAGATTTAATGTATAAATTTCATTATGCTTGCAGCAGCTGGACCCCGTACAAATCCTGTGGTACATGAATCAAAGCTATCCAGATATCCAGACAGCGCAAACAGAGAACGTCTGATCCATGGATCTTCCAGGTGCACTACTGTGCTTTCCAGAAAAGGCTTGAAAAATTCTGTCCGTTGTGTGAGTACTTTTCAGCTGATCCTGAAGGTGGCACTGAAAGAGGTGTTGCCTTGCTTGAGGGGAGGATTTTTTTCCTGAACTAAACGTTCTGCTTTGCTGTATGGTTGTGGCTTAGCTTTTCCTTAATGCTATTTTTGTATGAGATCATCATTTACTCTGTTCAAACACCTGTGGAAAATGTTCAGACACCTCTTCTTTCGGAGCAACTTGGAACACCCCCGTTGATGTCAATGGTTGTGCTTGTTGGGGATGAATGCTTTGATCTGGATGTAGATGAATAAAAAGTATGGGCTGCCACAGGCACTGTGGCACACGCAGAGCATACTCTCGAATGGAACATATTTTTCCACCCCCAGAATCCTTGGAAAGCTCCGTGAAGTTCGTGTCTCTGGAAACTATTTGGTTAATGTGCACTGTAAAGTTACAAATGGGAGCTTGTGTCATGGAAAGACTGGTCCTCCCAGGCAGTGCAGGTAACCGAACCCCCTTAATTTCATTACTGCAGATTAAATTGGCCTTGAACGTTTTTCTCCACATGGTACACACAGCACCTGACCATAGACGTGGCTCAAAATAAAGCATTTCCTTTAATCAGGATAATGCCAGGACCTTGATGGGAGCGGAGAGGAAAAATTGCCTCTTGGTTTCTCCCTATTTTGAAGCTGTCAGAGTGCACATCTGATTTGTGAGTCTCCGTGTGTGAATGATTATTAAATGGTGACAGAGAATGGGGTGAGATATGGTAATCTGAAGGCTGTTTATGTTTAGAAGCAAAGTCGGAAATAGTTTTAGAGGCCTGAATTCTTTCTTTACCCTTTTTTTAGTTTGAAAAAGGGTAATAATTGTAAAATGCTCTTTGCAAGCAGAAAAATACCTCCAGTACAGTCTCCTGTACTCACATCCCACCGTGTGTTTCTGAAATGGCCCTTGGCCCTCATAAATTTCCCACTGAGATTAGTCACAAACAAGATAATTACTCATTTCTAGGCCAAAAATACATGAACTGCCTGCAACTTAAAATAGTTGCGTTTACCTTAATTAATAGATTGAGTCAACAGAAATTAAATGCTTCCTTCTCTGACCGTGATTTTTTTTTTTTGTGTTGGGTAAAACCCCAGTTGTGCTTGACTATCTGCACTACTCTCAACCTGCCATCAATTTTCTATATTTGGGCATTATCTGTTCAGTGTGAGCAACTGCTTGTTTGGTTTCCATTGAAATGGTCCATTTAAGACTGGTTTTCGTGCTGCATTTTAGACACACTGACACAGAGGTCAGAGGCTCACTCCCACGAAATACCGGCCGCCGATGGGACGAAATGCAAACTCGGTTTGCCGACGATTTGTGCTCACCATGGACAAATGGACACGGGAAGAGGTTGAGAGGGATCCAGATCACAGTCCTGATAGTTATGGGAGCAGTGTCCTGCTTTCCTTCTCGGCTGTCCGTGGCTGAACCAGGCACAAGTGGATGCTGCCTCGGAGGTGGATTTAAAAAGCACTCAGGCTGTGGCAGGGCTGTAGGGAAGTTATGTTTTTATTTACATGCTCCTGATAGTTCTGTCTGGGAACTCTGGTGTGTCTTGCCAGCCACGCTGGTGCCCGGTAGCTATTCTGTCTTTCCACCAATGGTTTGCAGACTTCTGCCAGGCCGGTTCTCCTGTGTTATGAAAGAGATAAAAATAAAATGGGCTGGACCTTGATCAAGAAATGATTTTAGATAGAGCTTGGCAACAGCAGCAGACCCTCAGCAACATTTTCCATTGTACAGGCTCTCCCTTTTTGTTAAGTGGGCAGTATGATGAATTGCTAGTTTCAGGTCAGGCTTCTTAAAGTGCGGAACAAAGACAATGACACTATGGAAAATAAAAAGGATGTCCAGAGTATTGAGTTTAAATTTAAATCTGTCTCTCTCAGAAAGCCAACTTTAGCAACAAAGATGGAAACACACCTCAGAGGGAGGTGTCTATGGCTGAAGTCTAAGGAACAGCAATATCTTTCAAATTCACCGAGAAAAGTGGACTAGATCCTTTTTGTCCAATTTCTGAGGGAGATATCAACTTTGTTTCAAGGCTCTTATTGTCATGTCAGTATTTGTCACATGAATGCTATTCATCTGTGTTCAGTATATTAAATTATTTACCCTCAGTGATTTTGCTCTTTGAAAATTGGGAGACGTGGATGCAGCACAGTTTTAAACTGTGTGGAATTAATATAAATTTGTAAATAATTAGGATTTTACAGAATCGAGCTATGTAATATTGCGACCTCTCTTATCAAACCAGATTAATTATGATTGTAATTGCATTTCTCTGAGTGATTTTTTTGCTAGTGTCAAAATGTATAAAAGGTGATTACAAAATTCAAATGTTCCTTCATGACAGTCCTGTGGTGGCTGTTAAATCTCTGCTCTGTGGTGTGATAAAACATCTTTCTGCCTGGGTAGGTATCAAAAAGTCTTTGTCCCTTTTCCTGCACTTTATCCTGTAACAAACTCCTGTCAAATTTGCTGCTCGTACAGAGATTTTCTAGGTTTTTGGTTTTTTTAATTGAATAAGGGAGTTTGAGGCAATTTCCTGGAGTTAGAGGAGTCGGAGTGACCATCTGTGGTGCTGAAAGAGTCATTAACTTTCCATGGCCATTTCCACCCATTGTCTTCCTTTTAGGCTATCCATAAGGATTCCAGTTAGCAAACCAAATGGGACGATGGGTTGGGTTTTTGTGTCAGGGGAACACCTGTCCATTAAGAAGAAAACTGAGGCTTTCCACTTTTTCTTTTCAAGTAGATCAGTGCGGGACTGTCAGCTGGGAGCAACATTTGGTCAGGGGCAATCTGGTCCAGGCTGCTCCGAATCCCTGACCCCAAACTGGAAGATGCTGTTTCCTGATTGGCCCGCTTCTTCAGGGGGGAAAATTTAGGCTGTGACATAACTTTGGGCTGTGAAGTAGCACTTGTAGAACTTTAATTATGCTTGGCTATAGTTTCAGTGGTCTTTTTCTAACAGAATTCTCACCTGCATATAACTGTGGGGTTTTTCAAATGAGTGCTTCTATCTGGTGTGGAATTCGGCTGTCATCAAGCAGAGAGATCCTACATCCTGATTTATTAATTGACTTCGTAACTATCTGGCAAATTCAAAGTGGAAGATAAGTTTATTTTTTATAAGTTTTGTTGCACTTCCCATTAAAAAGCCATTTGCTTTTCTTCTCAGTGGTCAGACAAATACTCTGCATTCAGTACCTGCACAGCTGATTTTTCTTCCCTCAGGAGCTGGTGTGTCACTTGTGAATTTCTGCTTCACTGACGAATTCTTCTTCTCAATTAATCCTTGTGTGTGTTTTACGTGATTGTTCTGATCTTTACTTTTGTCCTAAAATGTTGTTCAGTGTCCTGTGTTTATAGGAGCTGTCATTCTGCCACCGTGACATCTGCATTTCAGGAACAGGATTTCCTGTTCTTTCTGGGGTATAATTTCCAAAGTGGGCTCGGAATAAGTGAAATACAATCGTCGCTTTCTTTCTACAGCACCTACGTGGTTACAAGTGCTCTGTGGACATGGTACAAAGCCTTTCTTCCTGCCCAAAGGATTTTTCATGATTTTTAAAATGTATCTCAGTGAGAGGAATCAAAAAACAATATGGAAGATGTTTATGGAGATGAAGTATTCTGTAGCAGTTATTTCCTCTGAATGACCAGTTTGGATGCACACACACCTTAGCAACAGAAGGATTTTTCTTGCAGGGATAATGATGATTATACAACAACTTCTGTGAATGTTGTGGAAATGAATGGTAGTTGAAGTTAGGAACCAAGTAATGGCTTTTTGGAGCAACAGAAAAGCAAAAAGAGAAAGAAAAATGTGTCCCTAATTTATCGAATTGACTTTGTGTCTACCTGTCTTTTGGGTGTTTGACTAAATTAATGAAATTATACTCTGGGACTTTCAGAAAGTTACACTTTTGTTAAAGACTCTTGGTGAAGATGTGATTCCCTGTACTAAGGCTCAGAGAGGAACAAGACATTATAGGTGATTATTATCACATCCTGCACATGGGAAAGAAAACACCGACTGGGCTTTTTAATTTGCATTTGCTCTGGTTTTATTGAGGTCCCTCAAGACAGACTGCCTCTCTTTCGTGTTAAAATATCACAAAGGTGATGCTTTTCTGGATGATCCACCTCTATAAGTGGCTGCTCTTATTTTGCAGCAAGTGCTCTGAAATCTTTTCTGGCTGAGATTGGAAGAAATCAGACCTAGAAATTCAGAATAAATCAAAACACAATTTCATTCAGCTCTTTTTGGTGTTGGAAACAAACACAGGGGTCTAATTATTGAATTATTATTATTAAACAATGCTAATTAATACTATTCTCCCTTTTTTCCAGCTGTAACTTGTGGTAATTGGTGTCTAAACTGACTGGTTTCCTGTGGCGCATAGAATTTGACCCTTAATGCCAGCATTAAGGCATTAAGGACAGTGAAAGGCTTGTGAATTTTCAAGGTCTTCAGCCCTCTGTTGTTACCAGGCGTCGAGTTCCTTTCCACCATTCTATTTTATTATTTTCTTTTTTCTTTTTCCTTTTTCTTTTTCTTTTTCTTTCTCTTTTTCTTTCTTTTTAAAACTTTTTTGTTTGTTTGATTCATGCCTGCTGTCATTTGGCAGACAGCTTCGCATTTCCTTCTCTTCTCTAGAATCTGTGGCCACATAAGTTATCAGCTATAAAAAGGCCGGAGCAGGAAAGCTTGTCCTTGACATACCCCGTGGAATTAAAAAACAAAAAGCAAACCATTTCCTATGACTTTGTTCTGTTGGTAATTGCTGTCGGAGCTTGCCAGGAGGAACAGGGCCTGTCTTCAGGTCAGGATGGTAAACCCTGGTGTCCTGCTGTACTAAAGAAAGCTCAGTTTTTGTTTCCTGCAGAGTCTGAGAGCCAACCTTGGGAGCAGGGGAACAGCAGAAGGGTGGGCAGGGTCTGTGTCCAAAACTGAGGAGTGCAGCAAGCAAGAGGGAGCAGCAGGATGAGGGGCAGCTCCATGGTTTTTTTTGGAGAGGCTCTGTAGTTTCTGGTCTTATTTCACAATTTAGAGACTAGTTGACTGATGTTGTGTCACTGCGAGGAAGTGGCAGAACCACTGTCGGAGGATCAGGAATAACTTAAATACAACAATTCATGAGTCGTTTACATTTATCGTTGGATATTGTGAATCATTCTTTAGAAACACTCCTTCCCTCATAGAAACATAGAATAGTTTAGATTGGAAAAGACCTCCAAGATCGCCAAGTCCAGGCTTTCCCCCACCCTGTTCACCACTAAGCCATGTCTCCAGGTGCCACATTTTCATGGCCTTTAAATACCTCCAGGAATGGTGACTCCATCAGTTCCCTGGACAGCCTGTTCCAGTGCTTGACAACCCTTTTGGTGAAGAATTTTTTTCCTAATATCCAATCTAAACCTCCTCTGCTGCAACTTGAGACCCTTTCCTCTTCTCCTACCACTTGCTAACTTGGGAGAAAAGACCTTCACTGTCCATAGAAGATCCTTTCCTGGCAGCTCTGAGCTTTTGGGATAACGTATACAGCAGTCAAATCTTGGGCAGGCACATTTCAGTCACCCCCTTTTTCCAAATCATGGTGAATTTTTCCATATGGAATTTTTCCATATGGAATTTTTCCATAAATATGTAGATTTGTCATATGCATCAAACCAAAAGAGATCATCTGTGTGGCTTTTACTACGGGAAATTAAGAATAACTCATACCATAACTAATAAAATATTGCTCATTATAGACCAGTACTTTAAGAATTCTCAACTAATATTGTAAAAATACTGACTTGTAGCTCCTTTTGATTTAAGGAAAAGGCTCACTAAAGCTCACTTTGGACCAAAGCACACCAGCTGACATTTGGTTGGGTGTCACAAACACAAGCAGGTCAAAGTTCTTGAGTTAGACCTTCAGAAAGGATGAGACTGACCTAGAAATAGGAAGATTGTATTGTGGATCAGTCACTTTTCTGGGCCTGAACATTTCTCAGGCTTGGAAGCTTGTGAGGGGTGGTTATTGCTGGACAAGAGGCTACCACCAGGAACCATCAGGCAGCACCAATAACCTCCAACCAAGCTGTGAGGATTGATGCCAGTTCTAGCTCCGAGTGACTTCTGCAGAAGCAGGGTCCCTGCAGGGGGGGCACTTGGATGAGCGGGCTCACCAGAGTGGCTGCATGGGAAAGGGTCACAAAATTATGCTGCAATTCCCAGCCCTGCAAACTCTGTCCAGCCTGAGAAAAGTGACTGAGTGTGACTGATTCTGCTCTCACCTTCGATGGTGACCTCAGGGACAGGAGGATTGTGCCACGTACACCAGGAAAGCACAGAACTAAGTTTACCTTAATGTTTGGGTAATAAAATTAGTAAACTCTGGTGGATTAAAGCTAGAGGAATGGGGAGAGGTGATAGCAATCTTCTCTCCCGCCTGGTTTATACAAGAAGCACTTCCTTCTGCACTTCCCTGTTTTCTCAAGGCACTTTTTTTTTNGTTCAACACTCAAAAAGTGGGGATGATTTTCAGAAGATGGTTCAGTAGCTTTTGAGGATAATGAATATTAATTTAGGTCACATTCACGCTCATGATTCTGTGTTTTGGAGCCTCTTCTCAGCCTCCAGGACTTCATGTTAAATTGAGGTGCTCTCGTTATTTCTCTGGACAGATATTTTTTTTTT
>VYZQ01056758.1:73615-84473 GCA_013400655.1 Mystacornis crossleyi
TTTTTTGCATATGTTCTGGCGTTCATGATATTAGGAAATGAATGCTGTGTCTTTTGCACCTGACCCAAATTGACTCCAGCCTCTCCCAAACTAGATCTCCTGCAGGGATGGGAGGGGTTTTGACCTACTCCTAAGGACATGGGGAATATGATTTGGGGCAACTTAGTAATTCTGGGGGTTGTGTAAGTAAGCACAGCTGGGGACCAGCACAGATTTGTTCCTGTCTGGGGTACAGGCTCTCTTTAGTGATTATGCCCTCCTTTTCAGGTATGAAGCCAACTATATACACCTCCCTGCTGCAGCTGGGAGCTTGCTCATAAGTGCCAAAGCCATTCCTGTGGATTTCTGTCTACACGTAGTTTATAGGGTTAGAGTGCTCCTGGTGATAGACTTGTTCCTGCTCTCCTACAGGAAAAACTTTTCCATGCTGCTGGAAACACGGAATCAAAACTAAGGCACTCATCCGTGGACTTTTGCCCCAGCAAGATTGCTGTCTTGTTTTGATGAACAGAACTATTGGATATGATCCAGTGTTTGAAACTTAAAAAGAAAAAAAATCTATAGCTCTATAGTGTCAAGAGTTCCTGTTGCTTGTAAGAATGCAGTTTAAAACAAACAAACCAAGCCGTGATAGATAGAGTTATCAGCAATTCAGAAAAGATCTCACCATTACTATTATAACATCAGAGACCTGCTGAGGGTAATTCACATGTATTGCCTTAAGGTCGTAGCACACTTTACAGTCACATCATAAACAGTAGGGTATTTGCGATGGCTTTCATGTCTGTGACTCTGCTTTTGCTTTTTCTTTGGTGTTAACCAGATGACACTTCTGTCTCTTCATTTATTCCAAGAGCCTCTCTGGTGCCAAAGCTCCTAGTGGTGGAAGCTGTGTCTAAGAAAGGAGAAAAAGAGCAAAAGTAAATTTGGATGTGTTTACAGGATTGTGTTCCCATCCATGCCCCGTGCAATTGGACCTTGCAGGAGTTGATGCGACATTTTCTTGCAGAATGTTGTATAACAAAAGGCAATCAAAGAGAATTCTTTATCCTTCCTGGAAAAGGCAGCCAGATATTCCATATTTACAGGAAACCAGAAGTAAATCATTAACATTAAAAATTTGGAAGTCAGAACACTTGGATCTTGGATCTATATATGCTGAGATACAAGTATCCACGTATATAGGAAGGAAGATATTTTTCTGTGCACTGTTTTCCCAGTCGCCCTGCATAAATCAGTAAAGAAAGGTGTCTCTGTTTCAGTTAGTTGCACATGTCTGAAGAAAATTAATATGCTTGCCTTAAAACGCAACATATATCTTCACTTTTTGAACCTTCCAATGAGGCCAGAAAAATAATTTCCATGTCTGGAAGTCAAAGACAATTTTGCCTTTTATCTTGGTGGCATTGGGACTGAGCCTCAGCGTTACATTTCCATGGCAGTCACTTATGCATTACATCAAAAAGAGAAATGGAAGTTTTCCAGCAAAAGAAATACTTGTTCCTAAACCAGTCTTTTTTTGGCCTTGGCTCTGTGAACATGTACAACCATTTTTTGTACGCACACAAATCTTCAGGATAATAAGCCTGTAAAAGTTTTTTTTTTCTAACATATGGCATAATGCTAAGGTAATAAACCAGTCAGTGCTATGAACAGAATACACTAATTGTGATGAAAACCTTAACTATTCCAGGCAGAATTCTATTTACAGAAACATTCAAGGTTGAACAGCCCGTGGGACACATTCTTCTTGTGGTCACTGAACAACTGCTGTCACTGACCTTTTTTTTCCTTTTTGAGTGCTAGACAGAGGTACAGCAATAGTGGAGATCTAAAGTGATTCAGGACCCAAATGAGCCCTGTGTAACCTATTTTCCCTTTTGACTGGATTTACCCGTACCTGTCTGAAGTATCTTCACAGCACTGTCACTGAGGTATAAGCACACTGTGCTGAGGTGCACTGTTTTGTGCCCATCTCTTTAGCTTTACTAGCATTCTTTTGTAAATAAACACGACAATCTGATCCTGAAAACCCTCCTCACTCCTGCTGGAATCTGGATTTTCAGGCTGGAGGACGACCTTTATAAAAACCCTACAGATAACATCAAGGAAGTCTTCCCTACTCCATCCATGTGGAAAATACCTTTTTTACTTTTCTTCTTTTTATTTATTTAGTTATTAAATTTTGAACACAACTGGATTTTATTTTCTTAGATAATTGTGTCCGTTAGCTTGTAGACNTCTTCCACTAGGACGGAATTCCTTTCTCCCCCATAATCCAGTCACATTCAGGTCACCTGAATCTCCAGCCTTTTAGTGCTGCATGTTCTTTCGTGGTGTGATGCGGCTCGCTGGAACCCATTCAGCGAGCATCACTTAGGTGTCAAACCAATCTACCTGTGAATATCTTTTTAGAGCTGGTTACTTGGGCAAAGGACTCTGCCTTTGGAATGTGATGCCTTTTCCCAGCAGTCCCTCTTCCATATCTGCGGCCGCACAGCCCTGTCCTGTCCTGTCAGGAGCGCGCAGCCTCCACACCACCACAAACTCCCTCTGACTTTTATTCCTGGGCGCTGCTGCTGCTCTGGGGCCTGGAGCAGCAGGGCCCTGCCAGAGCTAAGGTGGAAGCAAGCGCCTCTCCTGCCCAAACAGCTCTCACCGCTGTTCCTACCGGTGGAAAGGTGGCCTTGTATGGATTTGCCGTCACCTCATTGCCTTGGAGTGTGAGGAGGGTGGGGGCGAAAGTGGACACGGAGCAAAGTTCTTGCAGTGGCTCTTTCCTGCAGAGTGCTTCCCCTTCGGTGTCAGTTTTCAAATGGAAAATATTTCACGTGTCACCACAAAGGAGAGATACTGCAGGGCTGCAGAATGTTGCTCCTGAAAGCTGTGGCGAAATAAATGTATGTAATGAGGTTATAAAAATGGGGTTTGTATAAACTGCCCTCTTCTAGCAAACACTTCGCTTCCTATAATTGTGTGCGCTTTTGTTTGAACTTATCAAATATGTGATTGTTCTCCTTCTCCTTCAGGGAGATAAGAAATCCACCCTCCGGATATGCAGAACGATGTTGTTGTAATCACCCTTCAAAGGGAGATCCACGGTAAACAAATGTTGTTAGCCTGTCGCCTCTGCAGCTTCTTTCAGTGAGCAGCAGAACTTCCAGGAAAAGGCTAGGATTGAGAGGAAAAATTTAGCTTAAGAACAAGCAGGTAATTTTCCTTTCCTCAGTCTCAGAAAGATCGCAATTTAAAGGTCCGTGTAATAGCGCCTCAAAAATACTTCTATATATTTTCTAAGCAGAAAGTGCTTTGCCTCAGAATAGGTTGGCTCTCTGATGTTTGTAAGTGTTGCTATGAACCACCTAAACTGGGAAAGAAAATTATGCCTCGGGGAAAAGCACTTGGGCCAGATAATGCTGTATAACAGCAACGGGGTTTCAGCGCATGAGGTGCGTAAGAATTTTACTGCTGCAGTTACACCTGCCAGAATCACATGGCCTCACTGGATCTGATCTACTGGCCAAGCTTTGAATTGCCCACTACAGTTTATAGCTGTATGTTTTAGTCGGTTTTCTGCTTGTTTTGGGGTTTTTTTTTCCCTGCAAAGGTAAAATTCCTAAATGTGATGAACCATCACTGTAGAACCAAACTTTCCAGCCCAATTGAACAGCACTGGCCTGCCAGCTTTCCCAGCCTGCCTGGTGCTTCCCCTTTGCCACAGGGAGTCCATCTCTCAACGTCACAGCTGCCTCTCTCCACACTGAACTTTCTGCAGTGGGACTCCTAAGGAGGCCACCGAGAGTTAAGGGAGGTGTGGTCACTTCCTGGACACAGAAATTGAAACAGGGCAGGGCTGAGCTGGTGCTTTATGGTGCTGAGGGTTTGACTCCTGCAGAGGGCTGACGCAGAGTGCTCCTAAGCAAGGTCCAGGATGATGTCCAGGCTCCTGATGTACCCACGTCCTCTCACAGGAGCGGTGGAGCAGGTGCAGATTTCCACCCGGCGTGGAGGCAGCTGGCTCCTTTCTGGGTGCTGGATGCAGCCAGGTTTGTGTCAGTGTGCACAGTGTGCTGCTTACCCAAGGGACTGAAAGAGCGAGGTCCCGAGGCCGTGTATGGTACAAACCCTTGTTTGATAGCAGCACAATCTGACACTGCTAAGAGATGCTCTTGCATTTGGTACCCACCCCCTCAGATTCACATGAGCTGGAGACAGCTCCCCTTAGGTCTGTTAACAGAGGGACATTCCAGGCTTATACCTCAGAGGTTTGAGGTGATTCATTGTCACATAGTTTGAATTCTCACCCAAATCTGGTCTGATCTAAATTCTGAAACTTCTGAGATTTGCTGATATCTAACATAAGCCTGGATTCGTAAGATAGATATTTAAGGTCGCACTGAAGTCACTGCAGTCAGGTTGCTTAGGCCGTGGGCAGCTAAAACCAGAAGGTGACTGAGATGTCACAGGGCTTCCTGCATAACTACTGTGGAAAGAGTAATCTTATTTATATTTTTCCCCCCCAGATTTATTTGAGCTCTTTCTGACAACAGCAGCTAAAAAAGTGTTGTGTATTAAATCGCGGAGAGGCAAACATTCAGTGTCACCGTCAGCTCTTACCTTCAATCTCAGCTAGAAAAGTGCTTCTCTAATTGCTAATTGTTATTAATGAGAGGTATTCATGGATTGCCATTCTGGGTGTGCTTAATCTCAGCGTGTTAAAGCCACCATTCTGCAGACTGATTATTTTTTATGCTTTAATTTTATTATTTGTGCTCTACTCTTGGTTACAAATCTTACGTATGACCAAAACCTGTCAGCTAATACTAAAGGTCTCCTATTCTGAGTGACTGTCGTTGCCCTCGCACACAGATCAAACAAACCCATTCAAAAATGTAAATCCAAGTTGGTTTTTCTTGCCTCGGAAACAAAGGCTCACTTGTCAGAATTGTCTATTATCTCAGCATTTTTGGAGAATGTGCATGGATTCCTGTCCCTCAGCATAGTGCATCCTTTGTTTGATTTGCTTTCAGCTTTTTGATGAAGGTGATTTTTTTCTTTTCTGTCCTAAGGAAGGTAGTTTGATTATTCATCACTTCTTTTCCAAAGAATAAAATGCTCACCTTTAAAAGGTTTTCCTGGAATGATAATCTGTGGCATATTAACTGTTAATTTGTTGGAAGTTTTGTAATTTCTGATAGATCATTGGAGATCATCTGAACTCTGAAAGTCCATAAAAATTCTGTTATTAATATATTTCTTCTAGAATGCCTCCAAGTAGCTGCATTTTCCAATTAAGTCTGCTTGCAGGAAGGAGCATATGTGCAAATATCCTCCCTCACAGAAATTCCCTAGCACATCTATAACCTCACCTGCTGCATTTAAAATTTTCCTGCGAATTCCTCCCTTTTCTAGCTCTCACTTTCTTCAAAGAGTTCATGTCTGTACTTGCACAATTAACTTGGGAAGGTGTTTTATCCAGCGCGGTGGTCACATCTTCCTTGTATCAAAATTCTTCAATTTCCTTCATTAGAGCAAGAGGATTTTTTTCACAGCTTGAATTTCACATACCTTTTATGGTTAGGTTTGCAGTGCCTTGTTTGCCTGACTACTGGCTGATAGTGAAAAAAAAAAAAAAAACCACAAAACCCAACTTGGGAGTATGGGTTGAATAAAATCCAAAGTATGTGGGAATAACCAGCTGGAGCGAAAATCAAATTGGCCAGTCATTCCTAAGAAACAATCAGTAGAAAGAATACAAGCAGCAGAAAGAATACAAGTAAACTTTGCACAGGGACATGGTTCAGTTCCAGGAATTCAACATGCAAATATTTCTATCGCTCTTTCACACTAGTGCCCATTTTCTTCTGCTGTTCCCTAAGTGAGGGATGCCCAAGGAACAATCCATGCTTGGAGAAGTTTTTTGGGTGTTTTCATGCCTGGAGAATGGAGAAAATTATAGGTGTGCATATCTTACAAAAGCATGGCTAGGAATAATTGTCTGTGGCAGCTCAAAATTCCCGATCTGGTTGCAGAACCTGGCCAGACCTGCTGTAGCCATATTACCACCTGTGTCAGATACACTCCGGGATGTTCTGGGAATTCTCCCATCCTCACAGTCAGTCAAGTGAAAGGATTAATTTTTCCCTCTGAGAAACAGCGTGTAGTTCATATAAGAATTAACCAGAGCTTTGGTAGCAAGGATGGACAGCGCAGAAACCACAATTACTAAAAGGACTTTCTGTTTCATTTACTGACCCGAACCACGGGAATTCTTTCCTTACTTTCTTTCTGTTCATGCAGGTACCGTAACAGAATGGTTGAGCCATCTTGAGCTAAGGAAATTAATCTGTGGGGAAACAAAAAAAAAATTCAAGTTGAGGAGTTTCCGATTTTAGCTGAGGAAAATGAGCTTCAGACCCGAGGTTGTGATCTATGCCAATTAAAAATAACCCCTCAGTATCAGAAGATATTCCACTTGGGCCACTTAAGGACAAAAACAGGGGTAAAAAACATGCTAATGGTCCATGCCACAACACCAGATTATGGTTCTTATTGTGGGAGAAATAAGTAACTAATAATAATTAGTTACTTATTAATTAGCAAGTTTCTCTGTCCTCCATCTCCTACTTGAAATTAGAAGAAACAAAGGTTCTAGTGCAATGATTTCTCTCCTTCCTTTCACAGTGCTAGCTTGGAGCTGCCTCTTGCCACTCAACTTTATTACTCTCTTGGACTTTAAATTGGTTTCTTGTGAGTGAACCAAAGATTGCACTGACCTAAATGTCACTTGAATTAATGTATTCTTCTTCCAGTCTTTATTTTTTCTCTTGGAGCCACTTGGAGCTTAAATTACCTTGTATTTCAAGGCTGGAAGACAAGGTCACAGCCATGCAAAGAATTAAAAGTATGGGATGCTTCAAGTTTGCTTTCAGTATTGTGAGAGAAACAAGTCTGAGCACAGTTATCCCTGAGCTTGTGGAATAAAATAACTACGATGCAAGTAATTGCTGTTACCATTCCATAAACCCACTTGCTTGGTGATGGACCCTTCAGAAGAAGAGAAGGGGAGTGATGGGCCAAGAACAGCGAGTAAATCAGAGCTGGAGAACTCCTTGGCCATGCTCTGCTGATGGTTTTCGTCTCATTTTCCTGGTGAATGTTCCTTTCCCTTTGCAGAGACCACAACCATCCCCAGCCCAACTGTGTGGCTGCACAGAGCACTTGGGCTGTCCAGCTGCTCACGAGTGATGGACTGCACCAGCTTGGGGCTGGGAGAACCATGGATCTCCTGGCACGGCTGGGAACTGCAGCTAGGAAAGCAAAATATTGGTGTCCTCTATCCAGAAATATTCCTCAGGGAGAGTAAGCCCCGTGATTAAAGCTCACTTTCTCTGAGAATAACCAAGCTGTTCCATTCTGCTGGTTACATGGTCCTGGCAGTTTTCCTGGAAAATGAAGGCTAGAGGCACTATTCGAGCAGAAGCAGAGCGTTTCTAAGAAGTGGGCTCTGATATTTTGTGGGATCCCTTTAATTCCGACAGTTTTCCGTGTGCCCTCTGCTCTTTCAAAGTGCTTTGCTCCACCTTGCCTTATTCCTGTAGCAGAGCAGTGTGGAGGGGTTTAAACATGATGGGGAAATACTTGTGTATGAACTGGTTCTCAGTCAATCTTGGATATCCCACTGTTTGGAAAATTAGGGAAACTGGAAGGTGGAAAGGATGGATAACATGGGATGCCCATGGTGGGGGTTAAATTAATGTAATCAATTGCTGTGATAGAGAAGGTCAGAGAGCTCTGAACAGACAATGAGCAATACTCAGAATAAGTTAGAGAAAGAAACAGCAGAAAGTAAGGCCAAACTTCTCAAGAGTGGCCAACTCCATCAGAACACAAGGAGAAGTCTTGATGTTTGGGATTTTGGCAGCAGCAAATAAAATCCTCTTGCATGATTTTCACGCAAGCAAGCACGATATGAACTTCAGAAGGACAAAACAAAGGGGGAAAGAATTAGTTCCAGTGGGTTTTTATATTTAATTTCTGGAAACATTATATTTCATAGTTGTCCAATATAATGTGAAAAGATAAAATGAGCCCTACAACTCCTATTTTAAATGCAGTTACCCTCCTTAAAAATAGCTTATATTAATATTTGGCATAATTTAATAATGTCATGGTTCCTGATCATTAAACTTCCAAATAGCAGTGTGTGCAGCTTCAGGAATGCAGAAATGTATTGTAATATTAAAGCAGGAACTGTTATTTCACAATTCCCTCATAGCTTTTTCTTCTATTGTCCTTCCACAGACCAGAGGATATATCCTTTTTTAAAAGAGATTTTTAACAGCTGCTAATAATTTCTTATGGCCACTATTAAAGTAGAACATAAAATGGAAAATTTGAAGTGAAGAGATGCCCACTTTTATCTCAATATTTTGCTTCTAAGGTGCTGATAAAGACTGGGAAATTGTTGGAAAAATTACCAAAAATCAATTCAATCATTTGCATGTGGCAATAGGAGATTATTTGCATAACCTGTTTTGAATGGAAAACGCTGCAGTGCTGATAATTCTGGGTGCATTAGCAGAACTGGCTAGACCTGTGCCGGTTTTTAATTTGCTGTGTGCCTCAGATCAGGGTCAGAAGGAAGTTGGAGGAAATTGCTCCCTTTAAATGTCCTGTTTCTTTAGGAGCTGGGTGGTTCCAACATCTACCAGCCTCAGCTCTAAAGGGAGATCTCTTATGTAATGTGCAGCAAATCCTAAGCTTAATCTAAAAAGCTGTGGCTCATCAAACCCGTGAGCACAGCATGCAGGAAAATACGATGTTGCAATGCACATTACATCAGTGCTGCAGATACAGTACACTTGGTGCTGCTGCTGCTTCAAATTGCTGACTTGTAATATTTTTTCCTTTTTTTTTCTGGACCGACTGAGTCAGCAAGTTCAGTGTATTTGGAGTCGCTTTATTTCCACAGCAGTTCTGCTTTCAAGTGGTTTGCAACGAAAATACATCGCAACATTTCCTGCATTCCTTAGTGAAAGTCGTTGTTTTTAATTTTAGTTTTTCCTTTTTGTACAGCTGTGACCCCTGGAAAAGGAGGGGTCTCCCCTCCTTTTTATTCTTTNAAGGATCACTCTGGACAAAGGATCACAGAGGAGAGTGGAGAAACAGCTCATTGTTGTAAGTGTAATGCAGTAGAGCAGACAAATCTGTCAGTCTGCAGAGCTAAAACACCACTGATCACGGAAACATTTTTAGGCAGTTTTGTCGGTCTTTATGTAAAGCACTTGTGCAAAGTTAACAGGTAAATAATGCTTGTTTTGCCAAAATAAGAAAGCATTCAAGTTTGGTGGACATCAAACAAGTATATTTGAGAATATTCAGAAGTAATTGCAACCTCAGGAATTACTAAATCAGTAAGAGCAACTCTAGATACCAACGTGAGGGGAAAAAGACTGTACATTCCCCTGGCAAAAGATGGGAACATATTTGTAAAGATGGTTTAAAAGCTCCTGGCATAGAGCAGAGCATAGGCTCAGAGGAAATATATTCCATACATCACTGGGGCCTAGCTCACAGGCTGGCAGATGTCCTGCAGACTTGAGTTGGAGTTTTAAGTTTGCTTTTTTGCTTGGATGTTACCTGCTTTTATACAGCTGTCTCGCTGCTTCCGAGCATTTCCTGGTCTGTGTGGTCTCAGCCTGTCTTCTCTCTTCCTGTGGGCTACAAGCAGACCCCCGTGTCTTAAAATTTTTAGGGCAAGCCACGGAGGTCTTCCTATTTAGCAAACAGGCTTAGAGGCTGAGAGCCTGGTGAGTGAGGGAGATTCAGAGGGAAGAAGCAGGCATCCTTCAGGTTTTATTTCTTTGTATGAAATGGGTCTGGATTCTCATCTCTTTGAAATCTGCTAATCATCCGTAATATTTAAGATGGAAAATGCTCAGCTTAACCGTGGTGGCTATCACTAGAAAAAAAATTAGATTGCACACGATGTGTTACATGTAATTAGCGGAAATTAAAGGACAGCTGCAGTAATTTACGTCTTTGCTTTCCTGGTGTTGATGTTATTGCAGGTTCTGGACGTTGTCCATCGCAGAACGGTGGCCCAGAAGTGTGACAAAGAGACAGAGGGCGAGAGGTACCTGGGGAGGAAAGGCTGGGGGAAGTTTGTGTACCCAAAATGGTTTTCTGCCCGTGTTTGGGCCAAGCCTCTTGTCATTCCCGGAGTGAGAAAACAAGGTCCCCCCAGGAGGGACGGCGGGGACTGGGGGTGACTCCCCTCGCTCCAGTTCTGCTGGAACCTCCCGGGAGGTTCAAGACGGGACAACAGCGACGTTCGCTTTTTCTCATCGTTCACCGCCTTCTGTGTTTCTCTGCGAGATACTAGCCAAGGTTTGGGTCAGGACGACGTGGGAAAAGAGCTCTGGACAGCATTCCTTCAGTGGGAGCTAGATGGCGCCGTGGAATAATGCTCCAGCCTCTTACCTGAGCGATCCGGGGCAAGCCCTGCGCGGCCAGGTAAGAACTGTGGGAATATAAACCCAGACCGACGGGAGTATCCGTGTCCTGGCATCCCCCTGAGCGCCCAGCCTCAGCTGGACACCAGCAAGGACTCGTAGCTGGAACTGTACAGCTGCAAAGGGGGTCAGAATCCTTGGTGGACACCAGGACCTGCCCCACTGCGAGCCATGTGCTTGCCCCAGTGATGGGCTCTAAAAAGACAGGTGACTGGGACAGCAGAAATCCTGCACTTGCATGAATATACCCAGGTGGAGAGAAGTGCAGCTGCTGGTGCTGCCAATGGAAGTTGTCCTTTTTTAAAGCTTTTTGTCTTTTTTTTTTTTGTCTTTTTTTTTTT
>VYZQ01056758.1:99635-131340 GCA_013400655.1 Mystacornis crossleyi
GTGCTGAATGTTTCTTTCTCTCGTGGAGGTAAAGCTGTATGTGAACTGCATACTGAGGGGGCTGCTGCCCAGCGGAGGCAGCCACACAGATGCTTTCAGTGTTCCTGAGCATCGAGAGTGGGCTTTGGGAGCCACTCACAACCCCTCCTGTCCAAGACTGGAGGGTGCTTTCCTCTCCCCTCTCTCTAAACATTGTGCAACATGCATGTGATCCCCAAAGTGTTTCTTAAGATTCAGATGAGGAAAATCATTATTTATTCTGGTCAGCAGCCATGTAGCACTGGAGAACAGACAGTGCTCTGCTTTACATTCTGCTACAATTGCCATCTCCTTTTTTTCCCCATCCCAGCATTTTCAGCCGAGGGTGAGAAATACTTGATGCCCACAGTCTCTGTTCATGTTCTCTTTAACGAGACCTTTGGGATCTGTAAGGAGTATTTTGTGGGACTCGGTAAGTGTAAGTTCCTGTGTATTGTGATGAGAAGTGCATATTACTCAAATTTTTGTGGGCTTCATTGTATTGGCCTAAACTTTGCCCCTGTACCACTGTGACCCAGCTTCCTGGCAACTTCTGAATCGAGGCCCTTTCATCCCAGCTGTGTGATAGATCCCAAGCAGGAGCGTGGAGTAAATGTGGTTTCTTATTCATGAATTAAGCCTTAAATGAATTGAGCAACACTGGTGTATTGTAAAAGGCAAGGAAAGATTGAAAAGGTCTTTTTAGAGGACCAGTGTTGAAGGTGTTTGGATTGAGACAGAATAACTTGGAGGAGTTACAGCTGGGCGGATCAGTTTATTATTTCTTCAGATTTTTAAGGCCTTCTTTCACTTATTAATAAGTTCTAGTCTGCTATCTTTACCTATCTAATTTTGAAGAAAAACAAAAGTGATCTGTGGTATAATTCTCCTTTCTTTAGTCTCTGTTGAAGAAAGAAGTGCTTACATGCAACTTAAATAATGAAGGCTTCCAATGTGCACTATTTATATTCCCTCTTGTCTATGCTTATGGTTATGTGAAAATGAAACTTGACTGAATATACTTTTCATTTCCTCTTCAATATTTCGTTAATACACAACCACAATTTATTGAATTTTGCACAGAACAAAATGCAGCCCTATAATGAAATTAGGCCCTTTTGAATGTGGACTATTTAGACATAATCACTTTTGCTTTCCATGTTATGCAGTCTGAGACTAGACAGATAATCTGACTTTTAAAATATTTACGTGAAGTTTGAGGAGTGCTGAATTTGTCTTTCAGAATTAATGAATGGCCCCATCATTCTCCCTGTCTTCAGCTGCAATATTGGCGTGTCTGTTGCTTGGGATAACCAGGTCTGTCTCAAGAGAAAGACATTTATACACTGACATGTAAGCTGGAGAAACCTGGGATGGTTAAGAGACAAGTGGAAGCACAAGAGCTAATGAACATCCGCAGTCATTTCCACAGTCAGTCCTGTGTCTGCTGCTGGTACTTACATGTTCCAGGAGGCCGTGGATGTGTCTCAGTTACGGTTTCAGCCCTGGCAAATGGATATCTTTAAAAAAGGTCTATAAATTCCCTGCTTGTAGCTGGGAATTTTGTGTGGTTTATCGTTGGGTCACATCTGCGGTGCTTCCAAGGAGGAAGGAATGAAAGGAACACCGCGTAGGACTGGAAGATCTCAAGAGGTTCCTTCTAATCAAAAAAATTCTGTTTGTGTAAGTGTCTGTGCAGGCAGAGCAGGGCCCCTGTTCTTGTGCTGCTCCACCTGACTTCTCTCCTCTCTGGATGCACCAGAACCTGCATGAGCAAACATGAGGTCAGCGGGCTCATGCAGGCAGCTTCTGGCTTTAGCCTTTCCCTGTTGAGGAGCTTTAATCAAAATATCTTCTCTCTTCTCATCTATTGTAGCAAACAGTTAAATGATGTGAGAGTTCTTCCCTTGGTTCAGTGTCTCAGCTGAGTTACTGATGTAATACCCTGGGGAACCCTGAGTTTAAAATACACTGTTGCTGTCATTAGAGCCTCATATTCCATGTATTTTCATGCTGTTCTCAATCCCTGCCTTTCCAGCCATTAATGCCACACAAAGCTTTCCCTTGGGAAAGTGACCAGAAGCAGCCTGTAGCTGACTTTAGGGACCTCTGGGGAGAAAAATAGAGAAATGGGAACTGACTGTAGCAAGAACAACTTCTAGATGAAACAGATATCTTGTGGAAAGTGAATTACTTTTTTTTCCCAAGCAAACCTTCCCCGCTACTGCTGTAGCAAATCTATCCGCTAGTGGTACAAAGAAAAGAAAATCAGTTTAATTCACACAAACCTGGCTCTCAGGGCTTCACAGGCCTTCCTGCGGCTTTTGCTTTTGCCAGGTGAAAACGTAAACGTCTGAAGAGCTGACTGTGCAAAAACATATGATGGTAATGAACCAGTAAAGCTCATTAGACTGACAGCAGAAACTCTTCTGAGTGGGCTTTGAAGGGACCATTATTTAACCAGGGGTTAATCCTACCTGCATCACCTTCACTTTTGCCGAGCAAAGTGTCTCTGCCTCCGCCCGTGTGAGCAGTGCTCACCCCGCTCGCTGGAGGTGGAACACACGGGGAAGGAATGTTTCCCGTGCAGCTCATTTCAATCAACTATTGTGTATCAGAATAGACGCCTGCATTCCACCGCAATTTAGTTTTCAGCAGTTTGTCCTAAGAAAAATAGAAGATGAAATAGCGGAAATATCCAACTTCCATGTATCAGGAAATCATATGTAAAAGTGTTGTTATTGCTGGCTTCGCCCAACCTGCTGTTAGCCCTGGGTCCTTGTTAGTGACCTGATGAGACCGGATTTCATCCCGTCTACCTGCTGGGTGGAAATGCATGTCACAGCAGCAAAAGCATCTGCTTCCTCTAGTTCAAAGCTTTGGCACTGCTGTGTTTGATGCTTAAACTGGTCTCAGAAGTTGTTTGGCAAGGGTGTGCTTAGTCATCTGTATTTTTATTTTTGGTTTGTGTCACTCAGTAGCAGCTCTTTGTTACATTCTTCCATTAAAAATGCACAGGTTTGCTTTCTTTTAAAGTTTTGGGTATCTGGTTAACACCCTGAACATCTGGGCGGCAAAAAGAAGCGAAGAAGCTTCTCATCCAAAAAGCTGGAATGATTGATACCAGCACCAATAAATTCCCTGCCTTCTCAAAGAAAAGAAACTTTTATGAATGGGTGAGTCACGCTGGTGCAGATGGTGATATCAGAAATAATACCTAATCGAGAACAAATATCTGAAGTGACTTCCACCTGTGAATAAACACGCCAGGTGTCTTCCAGCGAGCTGGACGCTGTGACAGCCAGCAAGATGTGCAGCTCAGTGGTATCTGCTGCATGAAGCCTTTTCTCAGCCTTGCCAAGTTTCAGAGCTGTGTGCAAACAAAACAGCTCACCTTCCTTCTGCCTGTGGTGAGGAGACAGGTTCTGTCTCTTTAGCACTTGGGCTGTGTGTTCTAGCTAATGGGCAAGGCTCCCTCTGGTAGTGCCTGTGACTCTGGAAGCAGGTCTTTCTAGTTTTCTAGGCTTGTGAGAGTTCTTTTGCTCCCAGTGCCCGGTACACGAATAAGGATTTACAGTCAACTTTATTTGAAAAATAATGCATGGCCGTGTTGGAGAGAGATATCAAAACACGCCAAGCCAGTAATGGGGGAAAAAAAAAAATCTATCCCAAACCTGCCATGTGTCAGTTAACTAATGTATTCTTCTGTGGCCATAGGTGAAATTCAGAATTCAATGGAATTTCTGAAATTTGGTATTTTGTGGCTAGGAACCAGCTGACACTGACATGACTAGCTTGACACTCTGCACTGTAAAAATAGTTTTAAAGTTCTAATACCTTTTGTGGAAATATTATTTGCCCTCTCTTTTACCTTGTGTCATCACCCCATTCCCCTGACCCATCCTCAAAAAAAAAATTATTTTTAAAAAATTAATTAGAGTGATGGGGTGAACCTACTGGGTGTAGATAACTGACCTCCCTTTGATTGCGCTGTCATATTGTGCACATGGTCAATCATGAGAAGCTTCATCTTGCCTTGAGAGATAATAAGGGCCATTGAACTCCAGAAATGTAATGTCACCATAAAAGAATGTGTTTGTACAAATTCCTATTAGCTGCGATGCCGGCACTACAAAAGCTTCTGTACATGTTACACTGTTTTTATGCTTGAGTTGTGAACACAAGACTCTGCTCATTAGAGAAACAGGGATATCAAACCAGCATTTTGAAATAATTTTGGTGGAAACATCCACGGAATGCACCATCCCTACATAAATAACACTAGTGGTATTATTCGCTCTGGCTTTATTTCTTAGCAAGGAATTATCTCTTGAACTCTGCAACCAGGCAGGACCGAAGGGCAGTAGGGTGGAAATGGCTGAGCCACAAAAGGAAAGAGAATTCTTTAAAAATTCTTTAAAAACAAGCTTGCAGCGCTGTGAGAATGGTAACACAGCTTGGGGTGACCCTGAGTGTAATACTCAGGAATTGATAACTTGCACATGAATCTTTTGAAGTGTTTTAGAATGGCAGCTACATCTGCTCGTGTTTGAGTCTGCTCAGCTCCCCGATCAACCTGGCACCTTTCTAAGGCAAAGAGGTTGCTGAAGGATCGATGGTGCTGTGAACAGCACACCAGTTCTTCAGTGAAATAGTGCAAACCGAGGTTTCCTCACAGGTTTGGGCTATTGGAATCCCTGAGCTGGTTTTGATCAAACTGCAAGGCTGGGCAGAGATCCTGCTGCCCTTCCCTGGGATGGAAAGTACATTATCCTCCATGATTCTGAAAATTTGGAGCTGTTGGGGAGGATCCAGCAGGTCAGGCCTTTGGTCTGCACCCCATAGAAACAGGTACCTGATAGCTGGACTTAGTTACAAAGTCAGTTTTCTAAGGAGTCTTCAGTATGTGGGGAAAAAATAAAAATAGCAGAGTTACATGGGGTGGAGAGGATGAAGAGAACGTAATTCAGTATGACACAAACACAAGCTGCTAAATTGTGTCTTGGAATTGGAAATGGTGGAATGTTATGTGTCTGCACAGGTACAGGTGCTGATTATGGGTGTGGATACTTTATTCTGTTTTTTTTTTTTTTTTTTTCCCTTTTTATGCAAGGCTTTGTTGTTTCTGCATTAGAGCTGTGGGTTGGTTTTGTTTTTTTTTTTTTATACTGGAGCACCTTATTTTTGTGATGTCTAGGATTTCCTCAAAATTCTGCTCAGAATGACTCCACCAGCCTGCTTGCTTTCTGAAGTGTGCCTAGCCCTGCTTCAGTGACTTCTTTGCAAGAAACTGCTACTGGCAGTTCTCAAGGAGCAAGAAATGAATCGCCTTTTTCTTAATATTCAGGCAAGATTTTCTATTTTCACGAGCTGGAAGTAAGCTATAGCCCTTGTAATCATTTTTAAAGAGTTACAAGTGCTGAAACGGCTGGTCAGGAGGAAAGTAGCCATAAGGGTGTTATTGAAGCTGTCCCCCTGCTACATAACTTAGAAGTTAATCAATGTTTCAGAGTTCAAAAGAGAGGAAGGTCAACATGGATTCTGATAAAGTTTATCTCGCGTCAGTAAGTTCAGAGACTGGAGAGGGAGGATGTAAAATAACTCCCCAAAAAGTCCGATGAGGGGATGCGGATCCTGCGGACCCCTGGCTAGGAAGCTGCAGTGGGTCACTTTGACACAAGAGACATTGTCCAGGGCTGTAGTACAGACAGGATATTTTACTTTAATCCTTGTTTTCGTTTCCAGTGTGAGTCCCTCCTTCATTTTTGTGGGCAGCCTCCAGAAGGTAAAACATGCGTGGCCGCACACACAACAGTGAGAGCAAAGCTTTTGAGTTAAATATTCAAAACTCTTTATTACTTCTGAAGTTAAGTGGCTTGCCTAATTCCGATGAACTAAGCACCATGACAGAAACAAAAACTGGTGAAATTCAAGGCCCATTAAAACCAGAGGAATTTTCCCAGGCTTTTGCTTTCTCCACTCGCGAGTATTCCACCTTACTTGATTTAGAGCGTTGAGATTCTGTTCCTGATTTGCTCTTGGTTCAGAATGTGGTACTCAGCAGGGCACAAAGATTCTATCCTAGCAGAGAAGCAAAGTGTCCTGGCATCAGAGGAGAACATGACTGAGAATTGTTTTTCAGATGCAGCAGGAAATGGAGCATTTTAGAGGCCTTTTTCAACCTTGAGGGTTCTATGATTTTGCAAAAAGATGTATCTGGAGATGCTGCAAGCAAAGCCTTCCATTGCTTGGAAAAGAAACCTTCAGAAAAATCTGATCTGTTGGAGTTTGGGCATTCAGTGCTGGAAGTTGTCTTGACAACAAATGTATTTCCCAAATGATTTTTTACTTTTTTTCTAGCAGGAAATACAGTTGATACAAAAGTCAGAATGATGTCAGAAAATGTGGAATGTCTGCTAGTTAACCCAGAGTTAAGAGATTTGGTATTTGCTTAGAAAGATGGATATTTATAATAGAGACTTCCTTGGGCTGGGGGTGAAGGGGATGAGTCTAGGAGACTGGTTTTGGGGACATAAATAGGTTCTAAAAAGATGTATTTTTAATTTTTTGGCCACATGCGGAAGAAAATGCAGTTCATTAGGAGTATTGACATTGGCCTGTTCTGTTGGATGTACTGGCAGTCTGTCTTCATAATTATATTGTACATCTCCAGGTTTCCCCTCATATTTTTTTCAGGGCTGTATATTTTCCAGTTAAATATACATGATCAGCTAGTTGCTGAAATAATCCAAAACAGATTTTGCAGGGCATATGCATTAGTTAGGATTTTTAAATGGATTTTTAGTAAATAACTGTCCCATAGAAAAACACTGACTTTATTTCAGTAACCGGAGATGGATTTATTCCAGTTAAGGTGGGTATTGCTATAGTTTAGCTTGCTGTTCTGGAGATGTAATGATCAAAAATAGGATTTTTTTCCTTTTTAATGCCTACTGAAAAATTTGTCGACTTTTCATTATAACGAAAAAATATGTCCAACTCTAGTTGAACTCGTTCACGTTAGCTCCTAGAAAATTAGTCTAAATATGAAAAACTACCTTCCCAAGTATGAATTTCAGCTTGCTGTCAGCATTGTAGGTAACATTTGCTTCAGGGCTTGTTTCAGCTGCTGTAATTTGGAGTTACTGGGTGATTTTCGTACGGCTGCCTTCAGGAGATGCCGTCCCCAGAGCTGCTGTGTCCATTTGCGCATCAAGGGGAGGCTGATTTGGGCAGAAGTCAGTGGATCTAATTCAATGCTGATCCCCTTCCACACAACACTGTGAAAAGGAGGGATCTTTGGACAAATTTACTGGGCACGCCTTCCTGCAGAATTCCTGAAACAACCCTTGTCCCTGAGCAGAACCCCTGTGGGGATCCTCCAGGCTTCCCTCGCACAGAGCTCTCCCCAGGCAGAGTTTCATCGCTCCAGCCTGGAGTGGGTGATGAAGCCCCATGAGGTGAACACCAGGACCTCTCCCCAGGCAGAGTTTCATCGCTCCAGCCTGGAGTGGGTGATGAAGCCCCATGAGGTGAACACCAGGACCTCTCCCCAGCAGCCGCTGGGCTGGGCTGAGCCAAACCAGAGGCTGCGCTTGCTGCTCTGCGGATGCTTTTGGCACCGTGAGCGCAGCAAGGTGGAGTTCCTTGAGCTGCGCCTAGGGCAGCTGAATTTCTCTCTTTTAGCAGTGGGTAAATAAACCAAAGGTGGATCCCTCTGATAAGGAGAGGGTTTAAAAGAGGATCACAACTCGATTTTTCTCCCTTGTACACTTTCAGCCTGCCACAGTCTCCAGAGGGGGCTTTTCTACCTGCGAAATATTTTTTGTCTGGTGTTCAAATTCCTTCTACGATCCTCTTGGCGTTCCTAAAGCCTTGCAGTGTATTTCCCCCTCTGTTTCCTTCTACAAGCAGAAATCAGGGCCAGCCCTGCCAGTAGGGGTCAGGGAATGCCTGAGCTAATCCTGCCTTCAGCACACAAGGAATGGTGGTGGTGCAACAAAACTTGAGACACCTAAACCTGCGACCTTTTTGTTTTTCTTTCACAGAAATGGAGAGTTTTGTTAAGTTGTCATGTAATTCAACACTTGTATGGACTAGACACAAAAATATTTAAATTCCTTTCTGCCTGTAACGCAGGTGCCTCAAAAAGACAGAGCCCTGGGGTTTATAAGGTGTGAACTGCTCTTAGTTTTCTCTAAGAACCAATATGAAACAAGCCTCTGCCTAGATTTAATCCCACATGTTCCATGGCTACGGAGGGCGCACACGAGATGTGGGTGCGTGTCATGTCTCCCTAATAAAGAAACAAATTTTGCTCCACCCCGCTAATTTCTAAGAGACGATTTGTATTCTGCAAACACGTCCACCTCTCAAAATCGGTCTTGGAACTCAAACTGTTTCACTGTTTGATGTCGAGAAGTGTGCCTAGGACATGCAGCAAGCGCATTCCACGGCTGCCACGTCATCCGCTCGTGTTCCCTCTTGGAACAGGAGCTGTGTCACGTACGGATCCATCTCCTCAACCTGCCCTGGCACCTCAGGTAGAATGCAGGTTTCCTGGGAGTTACACAGTCCTCCGCAGAAGTGCCATAAGTCTTTAAACATCATTAAACTTGAATGGATGTGCACACATACAAGTTCATACTGTGTAACAGGTTATCAATCACCATCTCTCTTTGCTGGGCTGCTTTTATTTTTTTCTTTCCCTTCTGCTTTTTCCTTTTTTTTAATCTCTCTCTCCTCTTTTTTTTTTTTTTTAGCCTTCCCTTAGGAATTGCTTTTGAAGGTATTTTGGTTAGTTATGTAATTAGCCACTTGTACAGTTAAAAGCAAACTCTCAGGTCACATACTGTATGTTTACTCTTTGGCTTTAGGAGAGCTTCATTCAGAAGAAATTGCTATTGTTTCTTTGCCTTCCCATGGGAAAGCTTTAGTTTTGGAAACCATTCAACAAATGCAAGGTATGCAAAGAATACTGTAAAGACAGTTCTTGAGTTTGCCAACCTTTTTCTCTTTTTTTTTTTTTTTTTCCCCCCCAGCCATTAGTCACCAATTAACTTTCTCCTGTATAAAGCCAGAGGGTTTTCCTACCCGTGCTGCCTTGGACTGAGCTTTGATTTCTTGATGACCCATGGAACTGATAAAATGTCGGTGTCCTCTCCCCTCTCTCTTTCCTGCCCCCCTGCCCCAGACTGCAGGAGTTTTCAGAAGGATAGAATGGCTCACCTGAGCTGGTTCTGAGTCATTGCCTCAGCCGTTCTTGAGAAAAAGTGACTGTCAGTCAGTGATCATGACTAATCATCTGAGCTGATAGATTTTTATGCTCAAATCTGCTCATATCTCTTTTACTTCTGGCAAAATAAACGTATATTTCAACCACAGATAACTCCTTAAGATCGGGAATTCATTGGAGACCTGAAGATGCTCATGAAGGACTTGACACTGTTTTTCATGTTCTCTAAATATCTGGCCCACAGCGTATTTGGTGTGCATCATATCATAATAATCACTTTGATTATGGGTTTAATACCCAGTTGTACCGAGTCAGAAATGCACTGAATGTAACCCTGTCCTAAAACAAGTCTTTAACAGTGACTGAAGGATTAATCTAGTTTGCGAAATCTATAATTTCAGTTCAAGTGGATATGTAAACGCTCTGGTTTGTTTTGGTTCTAGGGTGAGTTTCTCAATTATTTAATCTCATGTTATTACAGTGATTAGGTACTTCCTAATGAAAATTCTGAATGCAGTTTGTGAAGATAATTTTTGAACACTTAAACCAGGGAGAGATGCATTTCTCGTCTGAATATAGTAGATATTTTTTTTAGGCATCTCTTATGTTAGATTTGTGGGGAGGACTTGATTTTTAACTGACAAAAAGAAGAATTCCCAGTAAAATTCAATAACTAATTTTGTAGTTTTTTAAAATTAATGAATTGGTGCTATCAGCTTATCTTTTTGGTAAATATCAGTCTTCTAAAATCCAGCCGTTTTGCCTTCTAAATGGCCCGGTGGAAAAGCAGCAGAAACTTCCAATTGCTCCGCTGATTGGCAGAAGGAAAATTTCTCAGAATTATGCTGTTACTGTATTATAAACCACGGCACGAAGATAAGTTTGGTGTTTGCATCTACTGTTGTAAAACATAAAAAAAAAAAAAAATCCATCAGCTATTACACCTCCCACCTTACCCACTGATATAATTGCAATGTGACAAAAAGAACCCCGTAAAGGCAACAGGTAACACTTCCCAACCTTGATGGTTTGGCTGTGAGAGGCTGTCATGAGGCAGCACTTGGGCACCAGGGTTACACAAACTCCTTCCTGTTTAAAGTCTTGAAGCTCTGCGTGTCTGTCGTGCACGGGATGACCTCTCCTTCGGCTGCTGTGTCCCAGCAGCTGAACTTTGGCAGGCTGCAAGGGACACCTCTGCTTGCTTGGTGATCCACCTTTTCTCCTTCTTCTATGCGCTAATATAAAAAAAAACCCAAACCCTCTCTGAGAAGAGCTCCCCAAACTCTCAGGAAGCAAATTTGTTTCTGGGTGATCACAGTTCAAATCTTTCTTGGCCTTGTCGGAGGTGATTGGAATACAGCACCCAGCTTGTCCCGTGGTTCATCTTCTCTCTGGCTTTTTGTCACTGAACGTGGGTTTTTACGGGCTCTCTTGCCACGGATCATTCTATTCTGTGTCTATAACTAGCAGCACTTTGGAGTTCGACGGGAAAAATTCCAGCATTATTGAAAGTAGTGTTCTCCACTTGGGCTAGTCTGCCCTGGGTTAGCTCAGAAGGAAACCTAAAAGGATCTTCTCCCGGGAATGCAAAACCATTACATCTGTCACTGTCCTGGAAAGCTTCTCCTTCCGCCGAGTGGAAGACTTTGCAGCACTTTGGCTTGGAAAGAGCAGGACAGGGTTAGCTGGGGGCAGGTGAGGACTCCCCCAGCCGGGTTAGGGTGTCTCTATTTAATGAGGCACGTATAGCCCCAGAGAAGGTTTGGGGGTAGGGATGGGTTACAGCGCTGCCAGGGAGCCGGGTGACTTCCTCCTGCAACACCTCAGCTGCCGCCCGGGCTCTGCACCGCTCCGGGCCTGGGCTGGGCAGTCCCACTGAAGCACCCCAGGCTCGTCCTTATCGCTGGGACAGAGGGAACTGCGAGGCCGGAGGAAAGCAAAGCGCGAGGATAATGAAGGTGTGGGTGTTTGCAGGCACAAAGCAGGGGCTCCGTATCAAAGCACCCGGGGGGGAGGCGAACCATTCCCAGGCAAAGGTGTGGTGGGAACTCAGATAAAGGTTTGTACATAGCCTGCAGGAAGAACAGCTTAGTGTGAAATCGAGTTTATTTAAACTCCTCAGAGTCCTGCAGCCTGTGGTGCTGTGGCAGACTCTCACCTCCATGAGCCAGGGCTGCTTCCAGGTAGACCCCAGTGGAACTATCAGGAAAAGGGTGCTCCGTGCAGCAGAGACTATGAGAATTATCTGGGCATGTACCTGTCACTTTTTCAAGAATATGCTGATTATGTTCGTTTCCCCAACTATATCTGTCACTGTTTTTTCCCCAGCTTGTGTGTGTTTCAACGAGAACGAAGGATTTGTGTCTCCTTGCCTTAAAAACCCATGCTTACAATATACTGATCTTCCCTGTCAGAGCCTGTGCCCCAAAAAAGAGAGAAGTAAAAAATGACGTTTTGCAATAAATTTTAGTGAGAGTCCATTCTAAGCATTGATTAAGGACGTCCAGTTATTCTGAAGGTATCCTTACTCTGAGGAAAAGAGAACAGGCTGCCTCCTCTCACTTGCCGTTCTAGTTTTATAGAATGCTTTGCTTTAATCATGACTTAAATAAATAAACAATTTATCTGTGAAACACTCCAGATACTGAGAACCACATTGTAATGCGGTAGTTTAGGAGGTGGAGCAATAGCAATTGTTTCTCCTGCTTCCTATTAAACTAATTGTTACCAGTCCTCACAGATCATATTATCCGTAGGTGGGGCAGGGACAGAAGTGTCTGTAAGGACTGCTTTGGGTATTGCATTTCCATTTTGTCAAGTATAAAAACTGCTCATGCAGATCTAACCAGAGTTCCTTAAATCAGTGCCTTATCTCCAGGCACCGAGATAGCGACCAGAATGAAGTGCGCAGGGTTTTATGAATGGAGCCACATAATGAATTTGGTTGTTTGAGTCTGAGAAATTATGTGAAGCTGCTGAACTGGAATTGCAATAATCCAGAACATGCACTGGGTTTCCTGGTGTCATTAACACTGAGGTTCATTGTATTTGGCTGCACAGAGATTGGGTCAACAATTTTTATCTCTAGCATAGTGGAAGAGAGGCAGTGATCCATTGGCCTAACAAAAAAATCATTTATAAATTAAATCAAATACCAACGGCTAGTGTGTAGGAAATGTTTTCTGGTGAACGGGAGGTCGCGGTTCAACGCACTGGGATCAAGCAGGGAGGTGGAAATGAGCCCGGTTTTCAGCAGAGCAGGTGACCACCAAGTCAGTGGAATTCGAGGTTAAGGCACATTTGATTCTTCCTTTTAAGTCTGTTTCATAGTAATTACAAAGTTCTCATGGAAACCGCGTGGGTTTTTAAGAAGGAATACGCGTCCTTTTACAATGATGCGGCTTAAGGGGTTGCAAACTCTAACTTTCATCCCGTAACGTAAATATTTGAAGTAGATCGGTATCAACATGACGAAGTGGAATTTCTTTCCTTCTTGCTGTCCATCACCCTCCCCTCCAGAGTGCTGTGGGGCAGCGGTTCCTAAGCTGTTGTCCTAAGCAGAGCCATCATTGTTCTGAAGGGTAAAAGTGCAGCCAGCGAAGGCTTGGTTGGGGTTTGCTGCAAGGCAGATGTAGAATACCTACCACAGCTGCTGCTCAGTAGGGTTGCAACGGGAAAACACAGGATGTAAAGGCATTTGGCTGGGTCATGGGAGCCCTAAATTTAGGATCTGATGGGCTAGAGGAGAGAATGAAAAGACCTGAGTGAGTGTTTTCGTAACAGAACCGATGAATGCACTGAGCAGCTCCAATGTTTAGTAGCTTTGCCAGTCAACCCCTCAATTTTCTTTGCTTTTTTTTTTTCACAATGGGCTGAAAATAATGTCTTTTGTGGAATGTGGCACTTGAAGCACAAATATTTTGGTCTTTGTTTTACCAGAAAAAAAAAATAACAGATGTAAAAATTTCTTTGACGTGAACTGATTTTATTTGTTTATTGAGTCACCGGCCATACCAAAATACCAACATTTCGTGAAACTCCATTCATTGTATCAGTGCGCTGTGAAAATTCAACTATTTTTTTGTTTTACCTCCTAGAAAAACCTTGATGAGCTAGTTGAAACTTACAGGAGTTAACAAAGATTCGGGCTTTGGTTTTAATCTATTCAAGTGCTCCAGCAGGAATTTAAAGGGATAAAATTCAAATGGCTGAATTTCAGCATTCCAAGACGTTTGTACAAGTGATGTGCAGAGGCGGAGCAGGGGTGGAACTTACTGAAGTATTCTGAGTCCGGCGGTGGAAGAGAAAAAGGACGTGGTAAGTGTAATAGTGAAACACTGTTTCAGAATGCTCTCCTGAGTGCAGAAACAAGAAATATTAGAAATTTCATTTCTCAGTGTTTGCTGCTTACTTTTTTTGAACACGTGCAAACAGATCTGTCCCGGGGTAAGGAATTCCCTGGGTTAGACAACACTGTATGCAGAAATAGCTCCTTTTATCAATCTTAGATTTTTTACCTGCAAGATTAATTTTTTAGTTCTTATATTGGTAACTACAGGTAGAAATTGTTTGCTGTTCATCTTTTGCATGGTCAAGATTTTGGAGACCTTAAGCACATGTCTCTCATAATTCCCTGTTTTCCTGGCTGAGCACTCTCAGACTATTTTGTTTTTCGTTGTGCAGAAGCTGGTCGGTGCCCTTGCTCATGATTGTTACTTTTCTTTTTCCATTTTGCATTTTATAAGATGGGGAAACCAAAATTGCAATATTTGACCTGTGGGCACATCACGGGCTGTTTAACAGGGAATGTCGTTTCTTTCCTGTCTGATTCCTGACAGTATCTGCTGTCTATTTGTTTTCTGACCATGCTGGTAGAATTCTAGTGCCCGTGTTATGGCTGATGTTCTGGAATGAATTCACTACCATGTGGTGAGTTACTTAGTAGGCTCTTCCTACTATTTATTTACCTTAAATTACCTTGTGCATCTCTGTTTCCTAATCGAGTTTCCTCATCGAGTTTCCTCTGCTAGCAACTCACACTCCTGCACTTGGCCAGGCTGCTTAGAAAAAGCACAGGTGCTACTGCAAACATGGTGTTTCCTGCGCTGAGGGTGTTTGCCTGCAGCTAAAACAAATTCCTAAACCCGTGGGACTAAACTGTCGCGTACCAAACATTGTGCTGCTTTGTCAGCTTTCCCTTCCTATGCGCCTTCCCTAGCTCTGCTCATTCCCTAGGGCAGGGAGCTTGCCTCCTCCTTTAGAACCTGCAGCCACAAAACAATCAAGTAAAATGTAAAGGAAATGGATAATTAAGATGGGCTAATGTAATTCTGGTATGTGGTACTGAACGAAGGAATCTTTTGTAATTAAAAATGGTGACAGGAACCCTGTATGTGTCCCCTCTGCTTGCCAGCATTAATATGAGTTTTTGCACTTGCCGGTGTCATTCGGGATGCTGTGAGTAGAATGATAAGTCGTTATCACCTCGGCCATCTTCATTCAGGCTGGTACCAAAGTCACTTTCACCCTTGATGTGGGTGATTGCCAATGGGAACTGGCATAACCCTAAAAACATGCTTTACATAATTCAGTGAACACCTATGCCAGCTACCGAGATCTCGACAGCAGCTTGGAGATTAAAGGGTCTATTGTCCATGCAAATCTCATGGTGGATAATCATTTCTTAATGATATAATATCTGGCAATTGCTCTTGCAAGCTACACCAAATGTGCTTTTTTTTTGTTGCTCTTTAAGAAATGCGCCTTGCAAGCATCTTCTCTGCTCTTTATACACGAACACACAAATGTGCCTGGCAGAAACAATTCCGAGACGTAATTGCATTCTATTAGTAGCTCCATTAGATTTGCATCTCTTTGAGGGCAGTCTTAGCCTGAAATGAAGAACTGCATGAGATTCACATTTATGCCTCCAGACAGCAAGAACATTTTGAGACCACAAGGAGGGGAGAGAGTGTTACCTTAGCCCACAGCTGCTCACTTTGCTCTCTCCTGATCCCCATCTCCCTCTCTCCCTCTCCCCTCCTGCAAGACCAGATTGCTCTCTGAAGTGTAGCTGTGCGATTTTGCTGCAGGCAGCTGGTTGGGTTACAAGTAAATTGCTGCTTTCTTCCATACCTGTATTTCAGATGAGCTCACAGAGCAGATTAAGATAAACAATGGAGGCTATTAATGAGAGCCAGGAAGGATGGTGAGGGGAAATCACACATGAAAAGTTGGCTGCTTTTTTTTTTTTTTCCCCACCCCACTTTATTTCTGTTATATCTTGTGGTGGCACAAAGATATGCAAAGGGCATAGCGCTAGGTAAGTCGTGAGAATCTTTTCTTAATATTGAGTGGACAGTAGTTATTTTGTTATTAAAAATACTTATCACGGTGAATAATAACATAAATGGATATCCTTTGGCCATCTTACTTCTAGAATCTCCATGAACTTGTATGCTTTTCAAGTTATTTTTTTTGTCTTTTGGAAGGAGAGTTGTTGGAATAATTTCTAGGTTAAAAAAGAAAAAAACAAAACCAAACACAAACCCATTGAAATATTTCAGAAATAGCCCAGAGTATTCTTTATTGGTCTTTGCCTTTTCTATACATAAATATTCAATGCATATTGGTGAATTTAACTTTCTTATAATGTTAACTTAAAACCACAATTTTTTCCTTTGCTCCATTCTTCTGTCTGCAGCTCAGTCAGAATTAAGAATTTGATGTAGGTAACAACTGGAATTTGCCATTAAAATAGAATCTGGTACCTTTCAATGATCTCTTCCAATGATGTGAGAAATGCATCTCATGGACCCTAGCCTTAAAAAAAACCCCAAAATTAGCTTAAAATGTCAACTGTTTTATAGCAACTTCCTACTTAGGATGAAAGATTTTTTCAAACATTAATGGATTCTCACAAAGGTTCTGTAGGAGGGAAGTTATGTCAGTTTTTGGAGCTGATAGAGGAAACTTCTGGCACAAAGTGGGAACACTCCCTGACCCCCAGTTTTGTGTAGCAGCCATAAATGGTCCTTCTCCCAGCAGTTCCTTTACTAAGATGAAGAATTTGAGATGATGAATAAAAGTGCCTAAATGATAAATAGATAAGGAAATAATAATAATGTGCTGTAAATTCAAGATGGTGACAACTGTTGGTGAATTCAGACTGAACAATGACAAAATATTTTATTAAGAAAACATGACTGGAAACCTGTAATGATGATGTGGAACATTTGACCAGCACTGTCTTGAGCAAGGTCCTTGCAGGATTAAATTGCAGTGGACCAGCTGGAAGCTCTGATTGATAAGCAGAAATATTTGTACTGGTATATATATATTTGTACCCCAGCTTCAGGGCACTACCTATGAAAATGCCTTTGCTGGGGTGAAAATTGGATGGCACCAGGCTGCTCAGACTAATTATGATCATGTGGAGCTGAAGAAAGTGACAGAGTTTTCACTGACAAATAAGATATGTGCTCTTAATTTGAGAGGATTATCACTTTTCACTTATGGGGTTTTTTGAATTTTAAATCAGTCTGTGAAAGGAGTAAAATAGATAAACCAAATACTGTAGCCTAAACCCAACCAAATCTAGCATTCTTCCAAAAAATCCTACTGACCTAGAAGTACTAATTGTCAAAAGAATTGCTGTTTGATTTTAGTATGTTTTGTGTTAAAGAAATCTCCAGAAACTCTAACCCGAGACGTTTGCCTTTGTCCTCATTTCCCTCTCACCAGTACACCCCTGTGACTAAAAATGATGTGATTTATAATTTCCCTGCTACCTGCCTGGCTGCTACAGGGGAGCAGTCCATGAATTTAAACTTGCACATGGCCTCTCTTTTGCTGCAGCTCCTGGTGCTATTTATTACCGTTGTTGTTTTGGGGTTTTTTGAAGCAGCGTGAAAACCTCGACAACGCGTCTGCTCGCAAAGGCCTCTCAGAGACAGCAGGGCCGGGCAGCAAAATCAGCTGCAGCTTTATGAGCCCAACACAAGCCAGTGGCAAACTGGGAAAGGTCCCTTCTGCCCAGTGTCCAGGTGGAAGTGCTTTGTCTTACGTGTCAGGCTGCACTGAGTGGTCAGTCCAGGCTGCTTTTGTCCGTGCAAAGCCTGTGCACATGGAAAGGGCCTCTTACTTCCCTTTAGGGACCTATTGAAATGAAACCTGGAGGTAATAGTTTCCAGCCATAAAGGAGCCTTACATTCAAATGGGTTTTTCTAGCCTGCGTTACGGTAGCTGGGGTTTATTCACGCTGTTCTTCAGGCACCCAGAGGAACGAGATATTCACAGGCAATGTTTTACTGCAGTTATGTATCTGCTCTTTGTGCTCTTTATTCTTGATGAAATTTTTCATCAATACGTTGAAAAAAAAAGAAAAAACCTGGATGAATCATTTGCTCTTTGAGTTACTCAGTTCTTGGTCTCAAAATGATAAATCCGAATATTGTATTGATGTTTGTGGGTAGACTCTGAATACTCTGAACAATATGCCTCCTACTTCAAAGAGTTCACAATTTAGAAGGCCAAAAGTCAGTGACAGCTGAGAAGGGCAGAGCAGAAAGGATTTGCTCCAGTTTTGAACTGTGAAAATTTGTCTTGCAAGGTCATAAAGCAGGAGAAGCATGCTAGTTGCATTCCTTGCTGGTAAATTAGAAACAATTTATGAGGCTGAGTGTTTATTTTAAAGGAAGTAGAGATGCTTGTTTTGTTCCTCAGTGCAAATTTGGAGATATTCATACTGTTAATAAGAATTCAGTATTTTGAAGGGTTTATTCTGAAGGGATTTTTATGTATGCATCAATTTTCCACTCAGATTGAGCTTCTTGTAAAGTTGTGTGGTGATGTGTACTAGGTCTCGACTTCGCTACCAGAAGTGCCCGTAACTCAAGCAGACAGTAGACCTTTATGAAAAAAATGCAGAAGGTTAAAACTAATGTCTGGCCCTAATATTTGGGGGTGAAAATGAAAATGTTATCGAAATTCAAGAAGATGCCTATTAAAGACTTCAATAGAAATGCTGTTAATTGAGTGCTACTTAAATTAGGCCTGTAAACCCACACAAAGACACTTTCCGGAGCGTGAATTGAACATCGGGATTGTTGGCTGGGTTTTCAGGCTCAGTGTCAAGCACTGCTCTGGATTTCAGAGGCTTGGGGAGGAGAGCAGTGCAGTTGTGCTGTTAAACATCTCCTGTGGCTGCAGTTGGATCTATCTGGAAGTGCTGCATAGCCACAGTGGGGCTTTAGGAAAAGTGATGTGTCCTCATCACCTAAGGAAAACAAGTTAGGAAAAGCCAGTCACCGTTAACATCTTTCCCATTCACTGATTTGTTTATTTTGTTGTGAATACAACAAATCCCATTTCGCTTTCTGGTTATTTGGGGATGTGGTGAAAAAGTTTGAGAGCGTGAAACTGTATTCCTTGGATAAAGTTCACACCTCAAATAGACCTTAAAGAAGGCATAAAGCCTGCTCTGGGTTCTCAACTGGGAGTTAAGTGGAACTTAAATGGAGCATAGACCATAGACTGGCAGATAGTAATGAATTTCATACATAGCAGTAGCTTATATGGAAATATTAATACTTTACACTCAAAGGACATTTGGGATACTCATGGCAGGGGTGACTATGGCGTGTTCACCTGAAAGTTGTGGGGATGTATGGCATGAATAGCTGCCTGAAATGTGGAAGGACATGCATCCTGTGGGGCTTTCTACAAATAACACCAAAAACATTCTTCAGTGATTTTGTTCCGTCCTCACAAAAGGTGAAGCCCACAGATTCTATTTAGCTGACAATTCCTTTGGGTGACTGTACAACAGCAAGCAAAGCACAAAGATACAGGCCAATAATTAAAGGAAAAGGTTACACCCTTGTAAGGGTTTTGGCTTTCTTTTTTTTTTTTTTTTTTTTTTTTAACTGCAAACTCTTTCTGTAGCAAATGTAAGCACTGTGAATACTGATAATGGGTGCCCCCTTCCCTTTAAACTCCTTCCTAGAGAGAGGAAAGCACGAGTGTCTTACAGTGGCCTCTTCCTTCCCTGCCTCTCTGGTGAGAGGTGAAGTTCAGCCTTGTTTGAGAGCACTTAGAGACAGGTCAGGGCTTTATTTGTGTGCATCAGGGTGAAATCAGTCAGGCACCTTTTCCCTCCAGCACGAGCTGTGAGCTGCGAGCGTGGCTGGCCTGCACGGCACCACACCAGGGCCGCAGAGACACACGAGGGGTTTTGCCCCACAGGGGCAAAGCGCTCTGAGGCCGCTTTGGAGCTTCTCTCTTTCCAGTGGATTAAGTGAGTAGTTACCATGAGGTTATTGCAAAACCCTGTGAAATATTTTTGGTAGCTGGGTCTCTGGCACCAGGAGAGAATTCAGCTCGTTTTTCCAAAATTCTGGCTCATGTTACAGTGGAACTGAGTATAAAGTATCTATCTGCCCTTGCTTCTATTTTGCAAACCCCTGAACTACTTAGCTTGCCCACGCATTGTGGTCCAAAGCATTGTGTGTTTTGGATTGCCTAAATTTTTATTTTGGCTTTTTTGAAGGTGTACTATTTATATGATTTAGGATGCTTAGTGGCATGCATACTAATTGTAGAAAAATCCATCGGATATTACCCAGTAGACTAGACAGGCTCCTTCAGGGCTGTTATGGTCCATCAGGTAAATACATACTTTGGAACATGTACTAATGTCAAAAACCATGAGTTATTTACCCAGGAGATGCTGTTCCAGTATGCTGGGCAAATGTGTATCTAGGGTGGGGTTTTTCCGACAGCTGATTTTTAAATTCTTTTTTTTTCCCAAACTGAGAAGGCTGTATCAATTTTGAAAAAGCTGCCATGACCATTTATTGGAAAAATACACACATTTTCAAAGCTAACACGTGCCAAGCTGCGTGCTGTTATTAATATGCATTTATACAGCGCTGTAATGTTGCATATAACGGGCTCTGGAACCAGTTTCCTAATAAGCCAATATATTACTGTGGTTCTTATGTAATGCTGGCTTTGTCTGGCTGGTAATGGAACAGATGGATTGTTGTTGCTCACGCCCAAGCACTTGGGGTAGTCAGACCAGTGCCAGGACCCCATGTTAACTCCTCCTAGTGTTGCCCAAGTCCTTATAGATCAGGAACAATACAAATACATTGCATACCTAACGTAAAAAGCGCGTTTTCTCCACCTTAACCACTTCATCCATGCAGCCGAGGTAGCTGTTTACTCTTCAGGTTGTTTTATAGCTGAGTACTCTGGGGTATGGAGAGATGTGGTAACTTGTCCAAGTTTACCCAGCTGGTCCTGATGTGAGGACACAAAAGGTTGTTTTCTTAAAGTAAAACTTTCTGGGCTTTCTGTACATTTTGTCTCACCCCTTCCTGTTTTTTTCTAAATAATGCAAGCAGATAAAGAGACAGCTTTCTGTTCCTGTTATTGATCAGGGTTTCACAAAACACTCTGTGAAAGCATCAGGAGCACAAGTGTGTGGACCAAGGCATCTCCTGAAACACAGAGCGTACAGCCCAATGCGTTTGAACGTGCCCTCAGAATTTGGATGTCTCCTACCTGAACATTTTCAGTCTACCTTTAAAGAGCAGATTTGTGGGGACGCGCTCACCGAGTTGAATTTAAGCGTGTGCGCCATATTCTTTTTCCGCTTTGATTTTGCTGTCATCCCCTCCTCTGATTTTTCATGGAAATGCATCTTAACTTGGCATGATACTGGCAAAGATCTAGCATGCAGCCATGACTGCTGGAAAAAGCTGCAGCCCCAGGCGTGGCAGTGCAGGGAGGGGAAGAGGGTCCACAGCAATCTTTTCCACAGGAGTGCCAACAGCGCGGCTGTATTAAATGACACAGCACTAAAGCCAGAAGGCCATTAAAAAGGTTTGAAAATGCCTCTGTTACACGGTTATCTTTATAGCTTAGTGCTATCTGTAGCTGGCGGGACTCTGGCTTTCATTCACGTGCCAGCCATGTACTGCAGCAATTAAAATACTACACTCATAAAAACCCGACTGCTGCGTGCGCGCGCGGCTCGGCTGAAGCGCAGCAGATGAGATTGTGATCATAGCCCCAGCTGCAGAAGGGGAAGGAAAAAAAAAGAAAGAAAATCCGTGATATTTGGGGCAAAACCCGAGGCTGATGGTGGTGTTACGCTCCACGTTCAGAGCGTCATTGCTGGCTGGTGATTTACATTTTGCGTGCTCACTGAGCGGCCTTTCTCCTGTGCGTTAGTTTGGACGACAATGCATTTTTTCATATGGGAGGAAGCAACAAAATAATAGAGAGAAATTAACCAATCAAAATCATGGTAAATAAAAGTCTCTCTCTCTCTTTCTTTCTTTTGAGGCTCAAGAGGCAGCTGGCACTCTCAGGCTTTGTTATACTGAGGAAAGAGAACAGCAAACTGCATGCAGTATAGAGTCAGTGTCATTGAAACTAATGGCATGAATGATCTCACACCATTGTAGTAGGACGGAGATTTACTGTGCTTAGTAGAGAACCCATATTATGGAGAAAAGCATCGATCTACTTCCACATTTTATTCACATGAACGACAAACAAGTTATTCACTACTATGCAGTCACATTCAATCCCTTAGTGTCTGAGTCACAATGCCCCCCAAGTCCCTCACACTTTACAGCTGTGCAGAGCACCTAGCCAATAACTGCTTGTCTCCACTTTGCAACCAACAGAAAAGGTTTATTAGCCCCTCTGATTTGACCAGTTTACAGTTTAGACTTGTGTTTGCTGGATAATTTTAGGCACAGTGTTTGGTTCCTACAATAACACGTCCATTAATGCAATGTCCTCTCTCTCCCCCTCCTTTTCATGTTAGGCATTAGGCAGGTGGAGAGAGAAGCTGTGGCTATGTTGCCAGTTTCACTTTTTGGATCAGATTTTGACATTTCCATGGCCTAGATGTTCTGCTTCCAAGTGCTCAGTGCCTGTTTCCTATACAAAGAGTGCAAAATTGGGGTAGGCTAAAATAAATGAAGATAGGAAAGGCAGTGAGAGAGATTCAGTGCAGTATGGATGCTTTGTTCTCGGTTTTTCTGTATTTATTGACTGATGCCACCTGATAGAGATTTTTTCCCTTCGTTTTTAACTCTAACTTTGATATTGTAACGGAGATATCGTAGTGGTAACTATGACAAAATAAAATAAAATGCTGGCAAATTATTTTATTTCTCTTTCAGTGGGGAGAGAATAAATAATGGTGAAGGATAACGCAAAAGCACACGGTACATTTGCCCTTTAATTCCCTGACTCTTTACGATTCTTTTCCTCCTTAGCCGTGAGAGGATGCTCTTGGTCCAAGAAGTTTGGATGACTTTGGATGACCTGCCACTGTCATCCCCATCACTTCCAGTGTAGCCTTTGGGGCAGAGTGAGGATCTGACCGGGAAACCTGTTTGTGCTGTGCTACCATCCCTGACTGTGCGAACAGCCTCGTGGGCAAAGTGAATTTGATTTGCTCATTTCCTTTCAACAGGAAAACTCACTTTTGAGCCCTTCCTTCAGCACCATTGTGGCTCCACGTATGTAAGACTCTGCACAGTCACCTTGTTTTCGTAAGCTTTGTTGCACACTCCTTAATTGCACGCATTTTCTATGGGCTCAAAGATTGCAGAACAATCTTTTTTCCCAAACTTGTGTCACATCAAATCTACAGCTACATGTTATCATATAGTTTGTATCATTGATTCTTCACTCTTTTCCTTCAGTTATGCTTCTTAGGGAGTAAAAGCACAACTGTTTTCAAAATGCTGATGTTTCATAACATTAAATAATTCATCCCAAAGGAACTGGTGACCAAGTCAGGAAAGGAATTTGTCTTCTAAACTCCTGCTCTCATTTTTAAAAGACACTCCCTCGAGCTTCTGCACCCCCTTGATACGAACTCTGAATACAGTGTGGAATAAACGGAAAAAATGTCTTCATATCCCCGTTGCTCTAAGGTAAAATTAAATTCTGTATTTCTGAATTTGTCTTTTTAATGTATATTTTTGGTTGGCTCTTACAACCTCCTTCTTAAAATGGCATCAAATAACTGCAAGATCTTGACTTTAACAATAAGAAACTTCTTGTTTTAAGGTTGTCTTTCTGCTGGGTGCTTAGTGCAGTAAATCTCAGCATTAGCAAGATAGGCTGCTGAATTCCTTGCTCTTAAAAATCTATGAGCTTGTGAATTACAAGAAACACAACTTTAGGTCTTAGAAACCCCTGCAATACTTTGTGACCACAAATGAAGGGAGTGGAAAAGAATTTCCAGTCCCAGCTGATTGCACAACGACCTTATCAAATAATTTAGTAAAGGAAAATAACCCAAAAATAATTCCTGAGAACTTAGCTCTAGACACACAGCGTGGTTTAGGCTTGCCCTTCCTGGGCAAAAGGAGGCTTTGTCCTTTTTGATCTGCAGGAAGGCAGAACTGCTGGAGCTGAACAGGCCTAAGAACCTAATTTTTGAAAGGATGCCCTCACACCTTCCCCCTGTGACTGAGGCAGGAGCAGCGGATGGGTGCATGGCGACCCTTCCTTTACAGACACACTTTTTACGTGCTCGAATATCCTCTGTCACCTGTGCCTGGGGCTGCGCCCACCTTGAAGGTTTAGCTGGGAAATGCGTGACTTGATTTCCCTTTTCCTTCTCCTGAGGCAGGACTCATTCCATAAAACCCAAGCTGGTTTTCCAAACAAAGCTGAGCTGTGCGCAGGCCCCTGGGAGGAGACACTCGGGGCATGTATGGCAAGCAAACATTTGCCTTCAATTCCACAGCAGCTTTTGGAGCTCTGGTTTCCCTGGTGTTTTTATCTTTCCCTTCTCTCAGTTAATCTGCTCTATTGTCTATTGCTAATTCCCATCCAAATGTAACATGGAAGTCGCAATCAGTTAACAATTTGGTCTCAATTATACAATTACTTTTCCTTCAGTTGTTCAGATGTTTTCTGTGATTCTTTGTTTTCCCATTTCCACACCTTGGAAATGAAGAAAAATAGGATTGGAGGAAACCTCAAACGATCTTCTAATCCATTCCTCTGCCCCAAGGTGGGATCAATTATATCTCCATCATTCCTGGCAGATGTTTGTCTCTCTTGCTTTTAAAATCTTCCAGTGATGGTTATTCCACCATTTTTCCAAAGCATTAGCTCTTCAAGTTAAAATGAAAAGGCCTTGTGTGTCTGGTTTAATTTTAAATCAGCACCGCAAAGGACTGGTTGTAAATGTGCCGTGGAATATGACTTAAATAGGGCATAAATTGTCTGTAACCTTTGGGCGTATAACTGAAATTAATCTTTGCAGGGGGCTTTATGTAGGACTTAAATTCATTTTTAATGAACTCTGCTATCATGAATCTTTCACAGCTTTTGCTATTCTTTTAAACATGATAGTTCTTGCCATTTGATTACAGAAATTAGTTTAATTATAGATTGATGCCAAACTCATGACGAAACACAAATATACATTCAGAAAATTTAAATGCAAATTCTTTTACCCACTCAACACAAACAGATTCTTATTTGATAAATGCTTGTTTATAGGAACTGCCAATTTTATAATTCTAGCCTTAATGAGAAAACTGGCATACCTGTATGTCAAGGGTTGGAACATTCTTAGCTTCTGTGTACTTTGTATGTTTTCCATTTATATGGAATTTGCTACTAGAAGTGTGCCATTGCTGCTGGACTGAAAATATATCCAGTGACATGAAGAAAGGCAACTGTTTTAGCATTTTAAGGCCTGGCAATACTCTGCAGCCACCATATGGTATTTGTGGTGTTGAGGGTCTTTTGAATTTCTGAATATGCTGGACGTTTTTTGATAGAAGTGTATTGAACCTGTAGCAGATCAGAAATCAGTCAACCTTTAAGTGGGAAGTTCCTGGGGGAGTGTTGATACTGAGGAATTAAAGAAAATCCACATTCTGTGAAAATCTCAGACTTGGTAAGGAAGCGAACTAGAATTTAGGGATTTATTTACAGCTTAATGTTATCCAAGATCCCTCTTTAATGAGGTGCTCAAATGTCCAAGATTTGTACATGTTCTTAAAATTCTACACAGATTTTTATTGTCTCAGTTGCAAAACCTGGATAATTAATGATGACTTCATCTTGTGAATGTGCATATTTGATTAGAGGGTTATTTTTGTAGGTTGCTAGAGTTAGTTCCAAATTTTCCATACCACTTCTCTTACCTCTCTCTTCATTTACAGGGTGTTTTCTGCTTTCTGTAATTTATGCTCCTTATTATCTTTTATTTTTGGAAACTCTTTACCCTCATTCCGTGCTTGGAAATGAGTGCCAGGGCTGCCTTCCATCCTCTACCTTGCTAATACTGGACTTACCCAAGCCACGTAGAGGATAGGAATTCTCTGGAAAATTGGGAGAAGCGTAGGCTGGGTCAGCCAGTGGCTACGAGGCTGCTCTCGGATAACAAGTCAGGTTTACTCCAGTGCCTGCTCATCGTCAGCTTGGGAGAGTTCAGGAGGTCACCTGAAATCCATCTCCTCCTCTGCCGTTGTTCTCCCTCTCAGAGCCCTGAGTGTGTTAATGGTTTCTCAGCAGCAGACGAAAGGAGCAGGGGAGATAAGAGGGGCACACGGTTATTATTCAGCGTGGCTCTACACGTGTGACTTGTTTTCTCAGGCTATCACTTAGCACTCATGCTGTGACACTGTGCAGGAGGGGGCTTTGGATGGACAGCAACCAAGCGGCACTAGCTTGGGAAGCAGTGGGTACTTCGGTGCCTCTCGCATTTTTGGGGTTCACGAACCAGGACAGGCTCCTCAGGCTGCAGGGTGAGAATGGGCCCTCCAAGTGTGGCTCTCCACTCACTCTTCTCCAGTCTTGTGTTTAATACCACTTCCAGCTAACCTTCAGAAAAATGCTTGCAGAGGAGCAGGGAGAAGAGATTTTGCGAAGATACGAAATGCATTTCATGTGCTAAAAGAGTGAAAAACTCTACAAGCAAAGAGTGTTGACATATCTTATCTCGGTTGTCAGGAGTGGCTTGTGAAATCCAGCGAGATGAAATCCATGCTCTACATATGGACAGTACAGGCATTTCTTGAACTTACTCTAACTTCATCAGGCAGCCTTCATACTCACAGAAGGTGCCTGCCGTGACAAATGTAAGTAGGTTCCTCCTTGTCTTTTTTACTTTGTTATTTCTTTCCTAACACCCTCCCTGCTCCCCTGCTCTGCCTCCTGCCTGACAGCCTGATTTTGGTGCCTTTCTGTACCTGAAATGGTTGTAGGCTAAGGAGGAAAAGACATGGTATCTTGTGACATCCACGTTTCGTTATTGTTTCTGACTTTTTCCCTCAGAGAGCTGGGGAGTATCTGAACACAGAACACAGTGTCCTTTCCAAATAGTATTTAAGGATGGAAAAGCAGTCAAAAGGACAGCGACTGTAAGGGAAGCAAAGCAACACAGACACTAACAAAAAAGTGTTAGGCATGGAAGTGTAAAGCTGGAGTTACACCAGCGCCAGTTAATGAGTTTCTAATAGGGTATGCAGATGGTGTCCAGGAGGGCCGTGCCTGCAGGGAGTGCGGGTCCTAATATGCATCAGCAGCTTCATGAAAGATCAGGAGCATTTTTGTGACAAATGGATTGTTAAACCTGGTGCCACCGGTAGAGAGAGAGCGAGCGCCTTTCCCTCCATCATTTAATTAAAAACGCTCTGCTTGAGTAGTTTGTTCTACATGGGAAGTTTGTTCTCCACGGGCAGCTTGTGCTGTGGGCTGTGAGATGTAAGATATTGGCCCCAGCGCATGTGATAACGTTGCACCAACAAGGAGCCTGTTCTCCAGTGCGCCCAGGCAGATCTTTCATTCAGGACAAAGGAAGTGTGGTTTGTGTTAAAGATATAGTTCAACTTTCATAATGAAGCAAGTTGCGAATGATGAATGAAAGCACTTATTGAGCAGAAAGTACACACACCAGATTGAGCAATGTTGATCTTTGTGCAACAATCAGCTGAGTAGGAGAAAGCAGGGACTGAATTTTTGACCGCCTCAGTTTGACCTTCATTTCCTACTTTTTTTAGCTGCGAATTAACACATCCAATTGTCAGGCAAATGACTGCTGAAATTTTTTGCCTGTTACTTGGTGGTGCAAAGTAGATAGAGATGCAAATTGCTCTCACAAAAGGGGAGGGCAGTCCTCTGACAAGACATGCAATAAAGTCCAGTTGTATAAATCGTTATGCAACCAGCATATGCAGTTATTAAAATTGTTAATTTAGAGGGAGAGATGCCATCCTCCCTGGCAGATTCTGAGCCATTCCTCCTTCCTCTTTCATACCCTCCCCTCTTTATTTTTTGTTATTTCCCCTACTAAATCAAACACTGCCTTTTTCATACATTACTCACCATGATGAAATACCTTGATTGGAACTCAAGCTGAATCAGATTTTAATTTACAAGGAGTGTTTGAAACAGATTTTCAAATGGCATAGCAACACAAAGGTAATTCACAGAGGCGTGTGTTTAAAATAAGGGGCTAGTTTATAGGAAAATCCGGAATGTGGGCTGGAACGTGTTCCAGAATTCCACCCTCTTGTCCTGGCTACACAAACAATGTGACCGAGGCCTGCCAAGAGTTGTCGTGTTTAAATAGAGAGAGGAGGAAAGTGGCAAGAATCCCCTCAGCACCATAATCCCTGCAGCCCTGCTACTTAGCACTTTTAAGAGAAAGGCGGATACAGGAAACAAGAATAAGACATAGCACACTCCATCTCTCCTCTCCAATAAACACTGCTTAGAATTCCATCTAATCTGGGAGAATAAACATTTCCAAGGCTTTTCTCTGAACATTTGATCTCAGTGACTAAAGCAGTTAATTTTAAATTTTTTTTTAATGCCTTGTTGTTTTTCTAACTGAATGCTTGTAGAGTCAGCTTTGCACATTGGGCACTCCAAGACATAACTTGAAAACCAAATCCCGGGGTTCTTACTCGGTTGAAATCCTACAAACTTTAACAGGATATTGGCTTTAGGGAAAACTACAGGGCTTGGCAGTGTACCTGCTGCTGAGTTGACTATTAGAAAGATTTAAAGAGCATATCACTAAGGTGATTACCATTACATACGGAGATCTAAACCCAAATTCCTCCAAAGACAATTAGAATTGACAGGCTTTTATAACCACTTAGTCAGAAATGGATGCATAATGTACTGGCACAAAAATGTCCATCCCACCCGGAGTTTGGCAGGTATTCCCTGTGTTTTGAGGTAACCAATTTTTTATTAACTATCTGCCTCATTTCCAGTTGAAATGAAAATAATGTTTTTATGGTCCCCTTTACAAGTTTTTGTCAGTTGATTTGCTGCCCTTTAGTGCTAGGAAAACTGTGCTTGGGGGTTGTGGGTGGAATTGTTTTTATGAGCTGGAGCAGTGCACGGCTGAAGCTTTAGGAGGTTTGACATTTTCCTTTTCATGCTCTCCATGAAAAAGATGCAGAGCACGCCACCTCCTATTTTCCCACCTATATGGTAGGTTTGCCACCCACTACGTCCTTCACAAAACTTTTAAACCGACTTTTTCCTTTAATAATGTCACGGTCCTCTTCAGACAGGGATGTAATGAAGGGTCAGAATAATCACATCGGTGGGGATTATTAATGCAGTCTCTCCTGAGAATGAGCACAGAGCTTCAAATCCATGCAGGGAGTGGCAGCACCTTTCTCTCATCTCTATGTGTCTCAACCACGTGTGTCTTCAGTCCTGCCTGCGGCCTTCGGGTTGTGTCTGTCTTTTAAAATATTCACCTTTCGACAGGTACTGTTTAATGCAAATACAGGGGACTGAGGAAATCTGAGAAATCTGTGGCAATCTNGCAGCATCTTTCTCTCATCTCTATGTGTCTCAACCACGTGTGTCTTCAGTCCTGCCTGCGGCCTTCGGGTTGTGTCTGTCTTTGCAAATATTCACCTTTCTACGGGTACTGTTTAATGCAAATACAGGGGACTGAGGAAATCGGAGTCTGTGGAAATCTGACTGAGGAAATCTGAGAAATCTGTGGAAGCTTTTATTCTGGATTTAGGGTTAGAACAGGTACTTCTGCCTGTGTTTTACCTATAGAGTGGGAAAACGCAGCTTCCCAGAAGTGTTTTGTTAGACTCAAGCAATTAATACTGTAAATGATGAGGGGCTCGGAGGAAAAGGGAACTGGTGTGCTCAGCACTGCATGGCTATTAATCTCCAGGCCGGGTTTTTCAAGGAGCTGAGCACTCAGCAGTTGTTGTCAACTTCCAGTTCAACTCCTAAAGGAAATGCCAAAAAAAAATCAAAACTTCTGCTGGAGGCCGAGTGCTTCAGGAAATCCAGTCATCTGATTTGGAAACGCACGTGGGCAGCTGAGTTCTGTTGAATATTTGGGTCCTGGTGGCTATGTTTAAGGCTGGCACATCCTTCTTGGGCAACGGGCGTACTAAATATTTTGAAAGGCTGTGCTTTCACTTTATTCTGAAAACAATGTTTAAAACACAAGCCTTGAAAGGTATTTCCTCCTCATTTTGCTCTCCGGGAGACCAAAGTCTCTTATTTATGAACTGAACAGGCAATTACAGCCTGCCATTCCCCACCCAGTTCTCCCAATGCTGACCTGGGGGGTAGGAAGTAGTTTGTTCTTTATGCCCAATCAGTCTTCGGCCTCTCTCCTCAGCTATCAATAAGCACTTTTTTCTCATGCAATGTTGCCAACTAGCCACCAAATTGAAGCAATTAAAATGCTTTGTGCATGTATCTTGTGGTAGAGACTTCAGATTGTCGAGTGAAGATCTCCAGAGCCCCTTAACAACATTTGGAACTAGTTGATGCCCCTCAAAATAACTTTAGTCTTTGTCAGTTGACTGTGTCTTCCCTTTTTAAAACCAAAACGCAGAACAGACCAGTGTTGTATGCTCACTGTCATGAGCATTTGAAAATTATTTGCCATTCATAACTTGGTCTCCCTCTGTTATATTTATATGCAAATGTTGTTTTATAGGACCAGATTTTTTTTTTCTCCTCAGTTTCTCTGGTGCAAATGGAGCAACCCAAATGAACACATGAGATGGAACTGAAACCACTAAAAGGCTATAGCCTGCATTAGCTTTGAAATGGTTTGGTTTCTCCTGGGATAAATGCACATTCCAAGTGATCAAACCCTCACAACACTTGTTAGGAAGAGCCTGTGTTATGCCTGTCCTCGGTTGCGAAAGCACTTCATGCTTTCCCAAAAGAGAACTAAAAGAATGAACTATGGAAGCTATGACTGATGCTGAGAAAGGAGAACAAGTCCAACTTGTTATTTAAAACTCTCCCATTTTTCTGGGATATTGGGACCATTGCCTAACATATGGGAAGACACCTAGCAGTATACGTGCTGCTGTATTGCCTTGACACAGTGGAATGAGAGGAGCTCCTACCCCTTCTTCCTTTTAATTTCTTGTATTTTGACACATTTTTTTTTCCTGAGAGATTTACATGGTCAGTATCATTTACCATTCTGCTGGCAAGAGACTTTCTTCCTATATTTAATCTTCCTTAAAACTGCTCAAATTATTGCATTAGGCATGCCTGCTACACTCGAGTTGAATGCAAAGAAAAGGGGCAGCTGCTTTAACAGTTGTCTTTTCTGTTACAGCCTTATCAGAGGAGCTATAAAAATATGGATGTCTCTTCCTGTATGCGTGATTTTATAACCATGAGTAAGCTCTGTGCCGGGCCGGTTCCTGAGAAAATGAATATTGCCACCACAGGGCTCGGTGCTGTCAGAACTGTTCGTGTACACACAGGCACACACGGGAGATGGAAAAGAAGCGAAGCAGGCTCCCTGTGTGCATAATGCGTCCTTTAGGTGGTGCCATTGTGTTTTTTTGAGGTGAAGCGGCTCTCTTCAGAAAGCGCAGGACGCGGTAAAGGAAAGGATGCAGCGCACAATGCATCCTTCTACCCGGAGTGACTCGGAAACATCTGAGAGCACAGAGCCATCCCCACGCACAGGATGTATTGCTGCTAGAGTAAATATAGAGCGGCTGCTGTCAACAATGGGGACAGCAAAAGCTGAAAGAATGGCTACTTGAAACATCCCTTTTAAAAAAAAATTTATTTTCTTCCCCCCTCCCCCTCCTTTTCTTTTTTTCTTTTGGCTTTTAAATGATAATGTCACCAAAAGTGAGAAAGCGGAGGGAAAAGATAGTTATTAGGAATGGGTGTGGTCCGTGGAGTTTAGATTTAAACTGCCAGGCCGTGCTAAACCCATCCAAAAAAACTGAAGGGTTTGGATGTGTCAGTTGGGTTCACGTGGCTCCTGGTTGAGGATGAATCATGAAGAATCTCAGAAATATGCAGAGAGAAATGTTTAGGGTGGGTCTCAAAGCAAAAGCGAAATGCAGCTTGTTGCTAAGTGGGCAGGAAATCTCGCCTCATGGGGAAGGACCAGGGAAATGAGGA
>VYZQ01056758.1:133800-155514 GCA_013400655.1 Mystacornis crossleyi
TTTTTTTTTTTTTTTTTAGTTTTAGAAAGAATGTTTTGCCACTACTGCCAGACAAAATAATGATCAGTCAAAGATAATGAGCATAAAAAAGAAAGGCAACCTGAAAATTTTTGTTTAATTCAACCGTGGCATCTCTTGGTTGGCCCTGAACTGCTGCATAAAGATTTGCCTGTTTTCAGCAACCTACTCCCCACCAGTCACTCGTTCTTTTTAACAACAAACCCCAAAGAGAACCCCTCAAAAAGTAATGCTTTCTGCCACACTGCACGCTATTCTGATGCTTCGTTTTCTTGCACAGATGAGGAGTGGAATGTTTACTGAATACCCGATTTCATTGAAAGCTTTCGGTTGTACCTTTGCTACTATTTTGGACGTGTTGTATGAAGGCCCTTCATGCGAGCAAGTGTGAGGTGGGTTTGGGACACTCTTAGTCCATCTCTTGCCACGGAATTTAGAAGGATGCCACAGGCAGCACAGCCAAAAAATGAGCACTTACAAGTCAGCGAGGCTGACTCGTGCAGGGCCTGTAATATCCCATGTTCTGACCGCAGCCTCCTCTCATACTCGCGGGCAAATTTGTCTCATTTTCCCCATACTCCTTGTTGAGTGAGGAAGGTACATGACAACCAGCCAGCGACTGCAGGAAAAGCTCGTGGAGATGCCAGACGCCCCTCAGCTCGATCAGAACCCCACAGACAGTCAGACCAAGAGCGTGGTTGCAGTTTAGCTGCAATTAGGTGCCTCTGGCTCGTCTGACTCCTCTCCACACCTGCTGGGGTGCAGCAGTTGTTTGTCAGGCTGAGGCTGTGTGGAAGGGGTGAGCACTTTTGCTGTTAGGTGCTTTGCTGGCGTCACTGCCCCGTAGCTGCTGTTGCTGGACTTTGACACCAGCGGGGTAGCCAGCTCTCGGGGCAGCTGAGGGTGTGTGGCATCCCGCTGCCTCACTGACCTGGACTTGCCAGGTGTACACGTGCAGCAGTCTGGATTACTTTGGGTTTCCCTGCAGCTCACAGCCTTGCGCTTCCTTGCGTGGTTCCTCTTGCGTTACTCCCTGCGCTTTTTCTGCATTTAACCTTTCCCGTTGGATTTCAGTATGATACTTGCTTCTTTCCTCGTATTTGCTGCTGTCCTTCAGGCTTTCTGTTCTTTTGTTTCTTCTTTTTCTGCTCTATTCATTCTAAATACACCTGGTAGTTTTTGCAGTTCGAGCCTGCTTGTCGGGAAAAAAAGAGTGTTGGGCTACTGAGAGTTGTACAGATCTCAGTTAGGTCAGTAATTGATTCTGAGTAAACCATAAGGCGTAAAATGAATAAAGATCAGGTACAGCCCTAAAGTCTGATGACAGCTGTCTGTCTTGCTTTGAGGAGCTCAGGTAGGAACAGCAATATTATCAATAGCTGTGGTCAGAAAACGGTGTTAAGAACTCATTTTGTCTAAATCCCTTCTCTGGGAATTAACCTTCCCTGCGGTGTAGCTAAATTGTTCGATCTATTAGTCTTAATTTTCTTCCCTGTTAAGTGCAGGTAATACTAATTGTTCTCGTACCTCATGGCACTTTGTGAGGACTAATTAGTGCCTGGGAATGAAAAGATGTTGCTTAAACACCCCGGGGACCAGGAGAGGAAACAGTGAGATTGGCTGGGTTCATCCCCAAAGTGATGGCTGCTTCACATTTACCTTCACGGTTTTCTGTGTCTTTTCATCCTGGGAGACACCAGACTTGCCAGCTTGCTTACAAATCTTGGTGCACCCCAGTACAGGTGGATGGATGAAGGATGGGCAGAACTGGGAGACGATGTGGGGCGTGGGCAGAGAAAGAAAGGAAGAGTTGTCACCCGTCGGATTAGGAACGCACAGAGTGGTTTGAACAGTGGCACATTCTCCTCCTTTCACAGCACCCCTGATCTGGTCCTGCCGTGGTGGTACATGTTGAAAAACCCCACCGTTTTACTGGAGCTATTTTTAAACTTTCTCTTGTCCTTCTCCGTCATGACGTGCCTGCCCCTTTCCTTTTATCTCAGCCTTCTGCATCTTTCCTAACCACATGCACATTACCCAGATTACCATTTCCCTACCCTCTTGCCCACGTTCCTGTTCTTCACCCTCCTCGTAGTATTTTCCCCTTTTAAGGTACAGGTTTCTCTTGTGACTCAAATCACCCTTCATGCCTCCCTCTCCTGTGTTCCTTGCAGAGTTATGTACTGTGATGCGTTCATCATGCACCCCTAATCTGCTGTTTGTGCAGGCTTGCCAAGACATCTGATTATTGCAGACTTTGAGATATTGGATGCAGGATTAGCTAGATGGCTGAATGATTAATGAACCAGGCTCACCACCGTATCTTGTTAAGACCGAGTTTATCAAATCCATAAGGGGGTTGTTCAAATTCACTATTGGGGATCATTTTCCTTTCATAACAATGCTTCCCCCACCTCCCCCCCGGCTTGTTGCAAAAATATTTATTACCTGGTCGTATCCTACCTGGTCTCCTGTATCTTCTTTGTCTGCTTTAATGGCCAATTTCATCATCATGCCTGTCTCCCTCTTGAATTATTGTGAGTTTTTGCTCATCTTTACCATGGAAAGACCTACAATATCTTGCTCTAGTTCTCGTAATTTCTAGCTCTTTTCCAAATAATCTCAGGCCTATTTCTTTGCTTTTCCTTTTGCTGTGGTCTCTGTCTCCTCTCTTCACCTCCTAATGCTTGTCATGGCTCAGAGCTGCCTTGTCCTTTCTCTGTAAAATTCCTCATTTTCTCAATATTGCTTTGGAATCAATACCTTTTCAATTTCTTTTTCCTCCCACTTCATTACTCACCAGTAACCTCCAGAAGTGTCTTTTTCAGAATTCCTGTGGCATGATCTGCCTTTTATTCCTGCAATAAACTCTTGCTCATGTAAGTGGTTCTAGTAAATGTCATCCCCACGGGCTGCAAAATCCTGATGCAAAGAACTGATTTTGCAACATGTGAGCACGTATAAAGTGACTGTGTACATTGTTTGCAGGTCCTGGCCTGTATAATATTGTAAAATTCATGGGCCTAACCACGGCCTAGTCCCTGCCCATCAGCCACGATTCCTGTGAGGATTTAGTAATGGTTTGAGCTCATCACATGTGAAAGTGCCCTTTAGTTCCAAGGTCTTCATCCTGGCTGGTCTGTGCTTGAGGTAACATCTATGTGTGTGAAAGGAACCATAAACTCAACTGTGTTGCCACCATAAACCTTTTATCTCCCTCGGCGTGTTTATATAAAGACAGTGTGCACAATAAAGAGGGGAGGGAGGATAATTACGGACCAGAAACAGCGACAGCACCGACACTCTGGGGTCAGAGTCCCTGGAAATCCACGTGGGGATTGCGTGGATGCTCAGCAGCACGAGGGAGGCTGTGCAAAGAAACCGAATATCATAACGTGGAACAATGCCTTGTGTGTGCGAGCCGTGCAGGGTCACAAATAATTGTACTGCAGCAAACAGCCCTTACCTGCAGTGAATCTGGAGGAATCCCGTGGCCATTAGGAGTTTAGGCAGGTATGTGCAGGGAGCAGGTGTTTTCCTATAGGCACATCTCACATGCAAGCATGTGTTGCTAGATGGACCACAGATCTGACATTTTTCTTAGTGAACTTGGGAGAAGAATGAGGTGGAAAAGGGAGGGGGAGCAGAAACCAGTCAAAGAAAGCAATACTTTTTATCAATCATATTTGATGCTATTCTTTCTCTCTCTTTCATCACTTTGATCTCTCAAATAAAACTGATACTTTGGCCACTTTCCAAACTCTTAGCTGTGCAGTCTGAGAGGGCTCTGGGTTAGCTGCTGAGGGTATGTGTTTGCAATTATGCATTTGAAAGTATTTTCCCCTCCGCTGAGATAACATTCTTTTTGTGTTACCACACACTTCTGCTGTCTCGTTTTTCTTCTCCCATGGCACTGCAGGCTGAAAGGCCTCACTGCGTTCCCCCTCCTCCCCCGATCTTTGCAACCGATATCTGAATAAAATACTTTACTCTGCTGGTATTTAACCTGCTGAGCCTTTCACTTTCTAGCTGTGAAACACACAAAAAGGGTATCGGGCAGAAACATCCCGGCAGTTTCATTTCTTAATATGCCTCCAAGGTAAGGCAAGAATGAACAGGGTGGGAAAATTTATACTGATGGTAGGGATCACCAGCGCTTTATTTACAGATTAATTATTCACTGAGAACAGCTTTACATTTAGTCTTATAATTTCCAATATTTTTTCCATACAAGAGAACAAATTTGAAAATTCTTCTTTATTGTTCATCTGGCTGTAATTCAGTGTGAAAAGCTTGTATGAGTGATGATCCATCTTTTATAGGATAGGTAGATTGTAATTTTTTTAGCTGATGAATTTTGGCTTCACAGTAACGAGTATATGGAATTACATCAATTATTAGCATGAGAAGATAGGCTTTGCATTCCCTGACAAATAGCCAAGCTCCTTGAGCTGAATAACAAAAATCTGTGTGACCCTATGAGCCCTTCACACTGCAACCTGTTCTACCACACGTGATTTGTCTGACCTTGGCCTTGCACACTGTGGTCCAGGAAGGACATACTATTTCTTCAAAAAGCACATTTCACTCAGTATCAACAAGAAACATTCTCCAAGTGTAATTTAAATCTTCTCTCTGGAGCACAGCACTCAATAGGCTCAAAGCGATTGGGGTCAATAAGAATAGGAGCACCACTATCTTGGGCCTGATGCAGCATATCTCGTGTTAAGTCTGTGTGAAAATTAAACATGTGGGGTCCAGTCCTGTGGTAATCCTTCCCTCCCACTGGCTTAGAAAGTTGGTTGTGTGCACTCTCTCCCTTTCATACACGTGTGTGTGCTTGCAGCCACACGCACCCTCACACAGGGCTTTAGGAGAGCGGCTGCTGCAGTGAGAGACGTGCCCCGTCTGTTTCTGTCTCCCAGGAAGGAATCCCATAGGATGGGGCTCAGAGAGCACAGTTGTGCCAGGTGTTTTACACTGAGCATTCTCCGGCTAGGCTAAAGCTGAAAACTTTTGAACATCTCTCTTGTTTTTTATATCAGTCGAGGAAGGTTGTTGCAGGCCTGCAGATACCTGGGACAAGATATAGATTTCTCCATTCCTCCATTTTGTATAGAACTATCCGGGGAGCCCAAAGCACTGGGTGAAATAAAACTACTAGCCTAAACGAATTTCCCACCTAAATATCCCTGATGACAATGGCAGTGCATATCCTAAGTGAGGGCAGCATTCTATAAAACTAAGACCTAATGCCAATAACTTTGTGCTAGTGATCCCCAAATTTCTTTTACACTCACGATCAACTCAATGTTTTTCAAAGATCCGCATATACTCTTACATCAAACTTTACACAGAAATCTTAAAAAGGAAAACTAAATTTTATCGGCTTCGTGCAGGTCTGCAGACCAGCTTGGTGTAAGGATTGTGCGTGTAATTGTCTTCATGACTTGGACCCAAACCCAGTAATTTAGGGTGGAGAAATCCAACAGAGAAATTTTAAATAAACGGCAAAATTAACTCCGAAATACTTGTAGGACATGAAAATGGCAGTTAAGTGAAGTGTAAATGTTTTCTTGGTCATCTTTCTTCTGCTACTTTCACACAAGTCGTGGCAGGCTTCAATGCTACCAACATCTTATGGTTCTTACCCGGCTGAGTAAGATGAGCCTCTCTGTAGTCAAAAAGGCTGCTTAGGATGGGCTGACTGGGTCCTTGGTGCCTGGTGTTCGGGAGGTGGATCGTGTGTTCAGCAGCCACTGACATTCACAGAAGTGTATCCTCCTTCTACTGAAGTGCAGCGTTGGTTTGATTGCCTTAAGGGACACAGGAGGCTGAAAAGGAATCAACAGTGCTGCGTAGGGAAGGGTTTTGTGGATGAGCATCTCTTGGGATTCTGTGTCATTCAGTCTTGGGTGAAAGTGCAATACTGGGTGAATAAATGTCTCTACAAGTACCAGCCATTTTGAACTGATATTTCACAGGGCTGGCTGGCCACCTCTGCTAAAAGGCCTGGACTTGCGTTGCTGTAAATTGGCGTAGTCGCTGACCCAAGGGAATGAGGGGTCTGTCCACTTCCAGGAACCTGCAGCCCATTTCCTCCCGGTCTCAGCACTGCTGCCGTAGCATTTACCGCATGGCACATGATAAAGGACACGATGCTGGGTATCACGGGGCCTCCCCTCCCCCTGTTCCCGACTAATGTCTTTTCAGTGTGGGAGCAGAATCCTGATACGCGTGACACAAGCAGAGTACGTGGGAATTAGTTCCATTAAAGCCATGCCATATGGCTCGCAGGGTGCTCTGTGATACCACTGTGCTGCTTGACAGTCTTTCCCTATGGATGGGATCAGCGCATATTCCCTGATTTGCACTCTTTTTTTAGCGTATCAAACAGGGACAGACTTTTAATTAAAAATGACATCATCACGCTGCTGCTAGCTCGTTGCAGGCAGTCCACATATTAATGCTGCTTGTTTCAGTTTTCAATGATCCTATTATGAATTGTAACCTCATTACACAAACCTTGCTATACAGCGGAATTTCAAATGGGGTTTTGTGGTTTTTAGAACTTAAACAGCTAGAATAAGCACAAAGGCAGTTGCGGTCAGGCAGCTTCCTCTCTTACCGCAGCAGTTGTGGAGATGCCATTCCAGTGACCACTGTTTCTACAATGAGTCAGTTTCATTTTTAACAATTTGACTCAGTTCCCTTCAAAGGGGGCAGCATGTTATTTCTGCATGATTTTTGTGTGCCTGACTCTCTGCAGAGGGGTCAGTGCCAACGTGAACCCCTGGGGATCCAGCCTCTTGGAGCAGCCTGGATTCTCCTGGTGGCGGGAGGTGTGCGCCTTAAGCGCTGCAGAACTCGGGCTGCCGGCCATACATCTGCTCTGCCAAACGTGCCCTGTGTTTGCAGCCATCTGAAAACACCATGCTAAGCACAGCTCCGTCCAGCAGCGAGCCAGTGCTCGAGGTAAGCAACACTGCAGCCTTTGCAAAAGCTCCTGCAAGGAAACTGAGGTTAAACCGCTGCCTTTCTGAAATGAAAACGCAAAGTAAAAGTGCATAAATGCTTCAAAAAGCAGGAGAGGAGAAGTATAAATAGGTTAGCCAGTGGCAAGAAGGAGTCCAGTTGTTTCTATGCACCGTGAACTATCAATCTCCAAACCCCTGCAAATGACTGTCAGTCACCTTCTAGAATCAATGATTAAGTAAACAGGAATTTATGGAAGTTCAAGCTTTACACAGCATTCAGCTGCAAGCTCTTAAGGACCATTCATGTAAATTTTAAAAACAAGGAATGCAGCAGTTTTCAATCTTAGCAAAATATAAGAACGTCTTTTTCATTCAGTATGACTCACAGTTTCGTTTTGAAGTTTTTGAGCTTCTCCTAAGGTTATGGAGTGGTCAAGCGAAGCGGAACAGGGTTTTTGAAATCAGGAAGCCTGGGCGCTGTTTCATTCAGAAAAAAAAAAGGGGAGAGCGAGAGAGGGAGGGAGGAAAAAAAGCCCTATTCCTGTGTTTGATTGAAAAATAAAACTGCTGCTCTCAGTGAACCTTTGAAGTCCCCCAGCCCAGTAATTGTTTCACGACATTTGCAGCTTGAGGCAGCAAGAATGTTTGTGGTTGTTTTAAAGGCATCTGAGTGTGGATTCCATATGGTTTATTTTTATTTTGTTTTTTTTTTTCCTCTCTTTTTTTTTTTTTTTCCTTCCCCACTCGGAGCCTCAAGTTCTTGCGCATTGCCCTATACCGGGTCCCAGCCTACTCTATTTCTGCATGAACTGTCTGTGAAAGAGCTGAGTGAAGGCATTGTGGCCCTAAGATTCAAGCGTGCTTAATTCAGAGAAAATCTGTGAATGCCTGTTGAGGCAATAGTTGATTTTAGCCGTGCTTTATCGATCCTATATTTGGAGTGTGGCTTACTAAACACTGTACAGTTTGCTTTCCTGAACAAAAGACCTCTTCATATGGCCTATACTTAGGGCATGATACTCCAAACGCTCACTATAGAGCATAGTGCTGGCTGTCATGCTCTCAATAGGTAGTTTGCAGTAGGCCTGATAGTGAGCCATTGGAGGCAAATAAAGGGCCTGATTCACCACTGTGTTCCTCTGGTCTCAGAGCAGTGAAACTGCTTTGTTCAGCGGGACAAGCTGAATCAGATCCAAGCATTCTGAAAATATGTACTAGAGAACCGAGGAAATATAAAGTCAATCTAAGGCATATAAACTCGGAAGCGTCGAGTGTATTTGCAGCTCTCCCTCACCTCACCCCCCACAAAACACTGTCCATTATGTACAGTATAATAGGTAACCACACTGATTGTGTGAATCATGGCAGTACAGTCCTGAGCTTATTTATAAATGACCACCAGCAAGTCATCTGTCTTTACTTTGCAAGACAAAGCGCTGGAGTGAGTTATAACCAGCCAAGTGCAGAGTTTGCAGCCGGGGTTGCAATTGTCTCTGACAACGGGGGAACTTGCTCATTTACAGTCACGGAAGTTCTGCTGAAGACCAGCAGTAACCTTTTGGTCTAGTGTGGAACCAGTTGTAGCGACAGAGGAATTGAACCTACTCGGTTCTGAAGAGGGAGTCAGACTAGAGGGCACTGCAGACTTCACCCAGAGTGGTCCTTCACTTGCTTGGAGAGACCAAATGACTTCCAGCTCTTAGAGTCTGAGACGGTTATCCGGGCAGTTACAGTGCTCTCACAGCTGACACCAGAGCCCGGGGCCCGACCGCCTTAAATCCCATTAAAAGGGTTTGATGGGAGAGTCCTGCACTTGGAGGCTTCATCCATGTTAGTGAGTAGTGCAACATTACAGGAACGGATCTACAGAGCCGACCAGCCGCTGCCGAGGTCCAAGCCGTCCACTCTGCAGGCTTTGGACTTGGGACTGGCCACCTATGAGAATCTCATTTGAGGGCTCAATGTCCACCGTTGGTTGGAGAGCATTAGTGCCCTTCCAGTTTTGTTTTGGCTGAAAGGAACTGAGCTCCTTCTCTTAGTCTGACGTGTGATGGGAATCAAAATGTGGTAACTGGAGATATTTGAAGGAGGAGGTCCCCTCACAAGCAGGCTTCCAACATGAACTTGAACACTAATGCTCTTGAAAACGCTGATGCATGTGATTTTCACCAGCAATCTTTTAAGTGTGTTTTTGTTATTGGGGCAACCTGGGTGAATAAAGGATATGCATTTTCTAAGGAGGAAAATGTGTCACAGAGCTTATATTTACCAAGAAACAGCACGGCACTGATCAGTATTTCCGTTCTCTTGTGGTCTCACAGTGTTGGAATGGCCCCTGGCATGGCTTGGGCCAACTTGTGCTCTACACAATTCCTGAGCAAGCCAGAGAGTTACGAAGATTTAACCAAAGAGACATGAGCATGAAAGTTGCTCGAACAGAAATGTTGTAAAAGCAAATTAATGTCTAATATGATATATGTCCTTTATTTGTGGCTACCTCTTGGAGAGAACTCTGCTGTTGTTTTATGCTTTCACTGTACATACGCTGTGCATTACCTTCATTCTTCCCATGTCGTCCTGTTTAGTGAGGCCTAGTGGAAATTTAGTGAGGCCTAGTGGAAATTTAATGAGGCCTAGTGGAAATTTAGTCAGGTTTAGTGGAAAATTTAATTATGAAAAAGTGGAGGAGCTTCTTAGAGAGAATCAGGTGGTCTTCAGAATCAGTAGCAATGGCTGGTCTCCAATGACAAGCCTCCACTACGGTAAATGGTGCTTGCATGACTTCGGTCAGCGAGCCGATTTGTAAGTGCAACCACGGCACCTGAGCTGAAAAGAAAGGAATCTTTGAAGGGACAGCTTAAAAAAACACCCTAAACAAAAAGGTACAGAATATCAGTCTTGTCCATAATATTACCAGGAAGGACATCTGCACCAAAGAACTTGGTCTTTGAGAAACGGAAGCCAAAAATACTTGTCCCCCATTTTTTATGTGCCAACCCCACAGTTCGCTGACCCCTTCCAACCCTGCCTTCTGAAGCTAAGACCAAATCTGGGCTAAACTCTTGAATTTCTGTGAGCTCAGGGCACAGCTTACACCGATGAGAGGTGTACAAACGAGGCAAGCCCGAGCTACAGCCACCAAAGCCTGTGGAGCACAAGAGCAGTTGGAAATTCTTCCTGAGAAGTACAAATATTTGGAGGGGCAGCCTGGGCTAAGCTTCGCACCCCACTGCTAAACAGTGGCTGAGGCAGCTCATTCAGACCTCATCCTTTCACCAGTTGTCCTTGCTGAAGTTAGACAGACACCAGGGTGTGAAACAGATTAATTTAACAGCCAATTGAGGTCCAAGCCATAATTAACGGGACTAAAACATCATCACAAGGCGAGCACTAAACTCGTAACTCAAACTGCGAAAATATTTGTCCCAGTGGAAATAGAGTATTTGTAATATTATTATTTGCTGTATGTGTAATGTTCTAGGACAGAAAGAGCCCTGTTTCAATGGTTTTCATTCTCCTAATGCCAATCATACACTTACTAAAAATTATAAATTGCAGCAGCATTTGCGAGATGGATATCCATAAGGGCTGAAGGGAAAAGTCTGGTGCAACCACAAACAGCCATTGTCCCTTTGTGATGCTGCTGAAGAGGTACCAGTTCAGTGGGTGGATGAAATCCTGAAAACTAGGTTAGTTTGCTGAAAGCTTTGCTAATTATGGGGCAAGAGTCTCATAACTGTATGTCTGACCTCACGTCCAAAGGAAAAATACACATTTTGTTGAATGGTGTGGTTTGGAAAGGCCCTTAAATATCTAAAGTTCCACTCCCCACCGTTGCTGTGGGTAGAGACATCTTCCACTAGACCAGGTTGCTCAGAGCTCATCCAGCTTGGCCTTGGGCACTTCCAGGAATGGTTTGGGCATCCACAACTTCTCCTGAGCAACCTGTTCCCATGTCTCATCACCCTCACTGTTGGGAATTTCTTCTTAGTATGTAATCTAAACCCACCCTCTCTCAGTTTAAAGCAATTCCTCCCTGTCCTGTCACTCTATGCCCTTGTAAAAAATCCCTCTCCAACTCTCTTGAAGTCCTTTAGGTACTGGAAGAGGCTCTGAGGTCTTCCTGGAATCTTCTTTTCTCCAGGCTGGACTGCCCCAACTCTCTCAGCCTGTCTTCATAGGAGGGGTGCGTTATCCCTCTGATCACCTTTGGGGCCTCCCCTGGACTTGCTCCAATAGATCCATGGCTCTCTTATGCTGGAGGCCCCAGAGCCGTGTCCAGCTGGGGTCTCAGGAGAGCAGAGTAAAAGGGAGGTTCCACCTCCCTCGACCTGCTGACCATGTTTTTTTTGGTGCAGCCCAGGACATGGCTGACTTTCTGGAGTATTTTACTTTTAGGTTCTGCATGGCTTGGAATGAGTTAGTTGACAGAGAGCAGTGCTTTAGAAAAGATCCCTTGAAGTCACATCCATTCTAATTGGTGTGGTTTAATTATTTTGCTGTATTTGAGGATAATCTAACTGCTCTGTAGAGGAGATCTGAAAGAGCTGTGGGGGCTCCACTGTGGTTGGGCAAGCTAGGAAATGCCTTATAAAAGGCACTCTCTATCTGACAAGACTAGACTACATTTGCTTGGTGTTTTAAATTCCATGAATTTTTGCATGCCTTTGAATTAATGATTCTTCTTTCAACATCGGAGGGGAATAGAGGACATTTTTACTTTTAACCGTTCTGTGCTGTAATCATTATCCCATTGCTCCAATGACATGTTCCTTAGGGTTTTGAAACTGCAAAAGGAAATCCAGCTAATTGCGGTTTTATACCTTCGGTTCTTTATTTTCTGAAGCTGGGTCAAATCCTGCTTAGGGTGCTAAGTCTCTAACTCCCGTTGGTTGCACCTGAGATGGATAGGGAGTTGAAGACACCTTGCAGAGTCTGTCCTTGGTGATCCTTGCGGAGGCTGGTTTGCCACGTGAGCTGCAGAAATGGGTTCCAGTGAAGGCCTTGGATTAGCGAATCCCTGACTCAAGAATTTTGGTTTTACATCCAAATGTCGTAGCTGACTTCTTTCTCTAAAACTGGCCAGGCAGGATGTAAGCGTTTTCTTTAGCGTGGGAAAGTTCATTTCAGTTCCAGTTCACCTTTCACAGTGCAAACCCAGTCCTACTGGGTGGTGACTTTTCGCCCTTCAGAAACCATGAGGGTTCATTTATGTGAAAGGTTTTGATGAGCAGCTAAATTTAAGGTGACTCTCTTGGGTTTCATGGAGCTCTCCATGGCTTGGTCTCTCTGCAGTCAGCGTAGCCATGCTATTTTTTTCTCCAGATCTGCTCACAAAATTTCCCTTTCGTTTACGGTTTCGGAATCAGTTTATCTTAGTCTTATGACAGGGGTCCGAAACTGACATTTTAGAGACTTGAGGAAAAACACCATGATTTTTTGTTTTTTTCTCATCTGCATGTTGGCAGAATAAGTGGGAACTCACATAATTTCATCTGCTTTAAGTCTTCTGCGACACTTTTATACATTCTCTAGTTCTCTGTTCCAAGTGAAAGCAGAATTGATTAAGAAGAGAAATTAAATCCAGTTTCTAATCTGAGTCTTCAAGTCCTCGGAAATTAGGAGTGCTGAACAAGTTGTATAAATAATGTAGGTGAGTCACTTATCTAATCTCATTTTAAATTAATTATTTGAAATAATATTGCAACTGCAATATGCAGGCATATCCATTTGATCTCTTGAAGCTTCCTAATACAAGAAACCTCATCACCATGATTACCCACTGCAGTTTTTATGTGCTGGGGTCCTCACCTGAGCTTCCCCTGCCTCTTTCTCAGCCTTTGGCCATCTCTGGGAGGGCCATAACCTCATGTCCTTGTCCGAGATGGGTTTTACCTCCCTACACCAACTTCTGGGTCTGTTTCTGCATTTGAGAGCTCACGGGGCTATCTGGGGACTCATTTGTTTTGATGTGAAGGGTCTGGGAGGGTGGGAGGCAGCAGGTACAGGCTACCCTTTCCCTGACCTTGATCAATCTGTGTGTGAGCAGCAGGGTCTGGGGCTTCCTGCCCCTGACAGCTGCACCCTGGACAGTAGCAAAAAGAATGATAGAGCTGGAGAAGGCCAGGGAAGGAAGTTTATGCAGCATGGAAGAGCCATATCCTGAGGAAATTGAGTGGAATATGTGTGTATAACTATATAGATAAATATAAACTTTTATATTTAAGGAATTAAGAGCACCAAGCAGAAACAAGAATAGGTCTGATGAGGAGGAAGATGTAAGCAACAATGGCAGCAAGCCCAGGGTCACTTTCTGAAGACAAGGAGATGACTGAGAACAGGGAATTGTGAAGAAGTGCATTTTCTATGAAAATAATTTTTTTTTTTTGGTCTTAAACCAATTTACAGCCATAAAGACAAGCGTACTGCTGGCCTGTATTAACACTGGAGTTAACACAGTTAAACCAGCTTTGTTTCTTCTCTCTCACATCCCTTTTTGGGGTGGGTGTAATCTCTAACTAACCCCCGAGCCTGCAGCTTGGTTCCACGTGGGGCCTTCCGAACTTCAGCTGGGGCTGAGGTGCCTCCGTGCGGGAGCACAGAGGAAGCCAGAAGGCAGAATCCCCGACGCACAGGTCCACGTCTCTCTGCCAGCACTGGCTGCCCGAACCCTTTAACATCCTCCTTCCGAAGCACAGCGTGAGGTCATCTTCGGCTCTCCTTCCTAAACGCACAGCTCACACCTGTGTCCTGCCTTCGGCAGAGATTTATTGATGGCAAAACCATTTGCTGGCACAGCGCTCGGAGCACGTGTGCGGAGCTGCTGCAGGAGGTCACGGGGCCAAACGTGGGGCGGTCACAGGAGGCGTCAGGCAGAGAATGACCCCACGTTTTGTGGCAGGAGAAGCTAACTCACATGCATACACGGGAAAGAGTGGGATGGAGATGGAGACTGTCACAAGGGGAATGTGGGTCCAGACTGCGAAGTGAAGGAAGTCACTGCCAGAAAATCTGGTTTGGCCATAATTATTGCAGCTGGGACTTGCAGGTTTCTTGGTTGGCTGCAAAGTTTTGAGTGTCTCGCTTAGGTCCAGGTGCTCTTGGAGGCTTGTGTGTGAAGAACCCCCAAGATGCTCAAGCTCGTGCTGGTCTGGGGTCAGTTTTAGGTGGGCTTGCACGTTTACACGCTGACTTTTAGCAGTTCTGAGAGAGAAAGGACGAAGCTAAGATCACTGTAATTTGGACTCAGATCTAGACAGCAGTAGGAGTTTTATTCCTAATTTCAAGGAATTTTTTTTTGCTCCTCTTTCTATTTTAGAGGGATTTTTCATAATACTTGATCTGGGGTGTTGTCTTATGTTCTGTTTCAGGATGGTGTCACTGCCACTGCTTAGATTTTTATTGTTCTTTCTAAAGAGATAGGTGGAACAGGTTGCATTCAGAATTTGGTGGTGGGGAAGCCAAAGAAAATCCCCCGTGTAAGTACATGGGGGAAAACCTTTTTGATGGTAAGTTTAAGGCTGAACTGATGTAAATCGTGAGTAAATGTATTGAAGTCATCAGAGTTCATTCAGTGTAAAGCCATAAGGTAGGGTCATCGTCTCTGCACGTGGCTGTGTACGTGCCAAAAGACAACATGATCTGAGTGTGTCTTGCACTTTTTCAAAAAAAACCTTTGAAACTGTAAAACTTCTCAGAGAAAACTGCTGAATGAAAATAATTTGAGGAAGGAAATCGGCAGTTATAAATTACAGAGCAATTTACTCCTTCATGGTTCCTTTTCAGTTATAAACACTTTTGACTATCTGGGGTACTCATTTCCAAGGATGCATTTTTCTCTGTCTGATAGGCGGTTCTGAAATTTTAAAAGTGAAATACTACAAGTGGGAAGGCATGGGAAGGCAGCAAAATTGTTTTTAAGTGCGGAGGAACCGAAAAGGTTTTCAGTAATTTTGCATCATTTCAGCAGTGTTCTCTCTCTAAGGATGCCTTGGAATTAAAGAAAGGAAATATTTACATTATAATTATACTTCTGTTTATTTAATTAAGTTATTAAGCAGATCTGGCACACAGAGGCGACTCCCTTTAGTCCTAATTGTTTCTCCTAATGTCGCAGTTGCAGCGTTGTTGAAAGAACTCGGGGAAGGAAGGCCTGCCATGGCTGTCAGGGTGCAGCAGGAAGGCTGGGGGGGATTTGTTCCACGGGAAAGAGAGGCACTGAAACGGATTGCTCAGCTGCCCCCTCTGAAAGACAGCAAAGCAGTTTCACAAAATGAGGCAGGAGTCTGCAAGGGGGGGTTGGGGAGGGCGGCTTCCGTCCGAAAACTCTCCCCAGTTACTAAACAGTTTACATAGGTCTGTGCATGAGGAGATTTTTTCCAATCTTTCCACAAAGCTTTCTAGGATAGTAATTTTTATGTCAGGATATTTATATTAAGAAGCCCACAAAGCCACAGTCAGCTTTCCATACGTGTGACTTGCATAGATCCATATAGAAAGTTTCCATTAAAAAAAAAGCACCGAGAGTTGTATTTACTGCTTGGGCTTTAATTTCTACTTAGTTATTTGTTTGTTTCTTTGTTAGGTTTTCTTCCTGAAGACCCTTTTCCCATTCAGGAAAGCACCATAAAGATGACTGTGAGGATAAAGAGCAAAAGGAATGTGCAATTATAAGTGCCAAAGTATCTACACAAGTAGTATGTCACTTTTTGAAAATGAATTTTCTTTGCTTAAATGTGTGTGTGTTTGTGTGTGTATATATATATATATATGGATTTTTCATTTATTTTATTAATTCTGGGCTGAAGAACTGATGGGCTACTCCATTCTTCTTATGGTTTAGAGGTCTCTGAAATATAATGATGCATACCTGCTTGTCTGTCTATCTGTCTGTGTACTGAATTCGATCAAATCAGTTATCCTCATGCTGATACTGGAGCTTCCCATGGAGTACTCAAAGTTATTAAAGGCTTCTGGTTTAATGTTCTTCCCAGCTTATCAGAAGGCACTGAAGAATTCCTGTTCGTTTCTGTGGAAGTACTCAACTGATGTGATTTACCAAATAGAAAAAACGCTTTCGAAAGATCCTTGTTTAGAAGGAAGGTTAAAAAGATTAAAAATCTCAGGAAAGTCTGTATGGAAAGGGTAAGACTTACAAAACCTTCCAAAATTCCCACTCAGTGGTTGATGTGGGGGCTGAGGGAGGAGACAAGATTGGCTCTGAAACACATCCTGAAAAGTAGATTTAGGATTAAGAAACAGGGAAATTGCAAAACAGAATGGATGGGCACATAGGCGTTTTCCAATAGGCAGCTGTGTTATTTTAGAGAAGAAATAAAGAGTTTCTGGTGACTTCTAAGGGTTCACTGAAGATGTGCAGTGAGCCATGAGGTGCCTTGGCTTCTAAGACAGGGATCTTTTAGGAAGGCACTGATGGAATCTGTTGAGTGTCGTTAATGACATGGATTTTTTTATTCTGCTCGTACTTATTCCCAGACTGGACCAAGAGCAGGTGAAGTAGGGATCCACGAAGGGATCGTTAAACTTTTCCTGATACTCAGGATAATTTTTTCTGATACTCAGGCAGGTGGCCAAGAGCCACAGCCAGCAGAAAGACTTGGTGGCACCTAGAAGCCACCTCATGGAGTGATGGTGGAGGAGAGAGGATTAGACCTCCCTCTGCTGGAAGTCACCTCCTGTTTCAGTCCTCTGAAATTGCCCTCCCAGGTATAGCACAGTCTTGGTATCAGGGGCGAATGCATTTCCAGTGCATCCCAGCTCTGACGGGAGAGGATCCAGGTTCCCCCTCGGACACATCCAGGCTGAGGATGGTGGAGCCAGCCCCTCTGCCCCTTCCCTCACCTCCCAGTTTAGTGCCTGTTTATTAAAACATCTTGGGAGCTGTAAGAGTACGCAGATTAAAACTCATGGATGATTTATAACCAGCAGTGAAAAATCATCACTAGTGAAGAGCTGAACGCGGCTCAGACTTGCGGAGAACTTCAGCTTCTCTTTCAGTGAGGCTGAGACCATGGCCCTGCTTAGATCCAGAGAGGGGCCAACAGAGCTTTTTGTCCCAAATACTGCACCTTCCTCGGCCTGCAGCTCCTATGGCCCACGAGGGATGCAAAAATATGGAGAGGGGATTGGAAACAAGAGCAACTGCATTCTTCTGGGACTGAGCTTTACTCCCTCTTCCCGTTGTGGGGCTGTTCAATTGCTTTAGGGTGAGCACGAGGGACTGGATCTAAGGGTTTCCCATTTATGCAGCTCTGCCGCCACCCAAGCTGACAGCTGCCCGCTTGGCTGGGAGTGTGGCATCCAGTAGTAGGAGAAACTTCTTGTTCCAGCTGGCACTTTCTTATCTAACAGTCAGAGCTTTGTAAGTGTGGACAGCTGCAGTTTCAGAAATTGGCTCTATCTGTATCAATTGGATTTGTGAAGTCAGTGAAAGGGCATGAGGCAGATTCATGGGATTTCCTGTTAGTATTACTAAATGGAATCTACTGCAGAATTTTTAAAGAATGGGAGGCTCAGTCAGTGATGCTGAAATGAGGCCTGTGGTTAGGGAAGGCTACCAAAGAGAAAAACCACTGGTCAGTGAATATGCTGGGCGTGATGGGCGTGATTTCCAGAAATCTCAAATCCTCTTGAGACTGAGGCAAGAAATAGCGACAGTGGCTGTCTGTGCACCCTGGATGGCGACGGGATCATTAGGAAGGAGGTGGTGCGTTGAGCTGGACGGTCAGCCCGTGATGCAGCAGCATTTCAGGTTTTGGAAAGTATGTGCAAAGAATGGCAGGAATGTGGAGCCTCGTAGGGGTTCAGCAGCGGCTCTGCCGGGACCTGCAAGTTCTCCTCCCACCTCTGCCACTGGTTTGCTGCGTAGCCCTGAGCAAGTCACATTCCTTTTCCCTGTCTCTTTCCCAGCCTCCCGTGGGTTTGGTCGTGCTGGAAGCGGGAGGAATTCTGCAAAGGCACGGCGCAGTTATGTAACAGCGCAGAGGTAAAAGCTGTGCCGAACTTCCACTCCCTTTTCTGCTCCTGTGGGATGGGGGAGGGAAAAAAATCACTCAAACGTTCCTGTTTACTCCTTAAATATTTCTGTGGGTGCTGCAAAGGATTTCCCCAGGCTGTACCAGATGGGCTATGAGGGAAATCAGTGACAATACTTTGGCTTAGCTGGGGGTTTCCTAAGTTTCAAAATTACCAGTTTGCAATAGTTTTTCTTATCGTACTTTCTTGGCTGGGACTGAACTGCTGTAAACCCAGGACTGCAACACCAGATGTTATTCATACCAGCGCAGGTATTTTCCTGGTAATGAATGGGGAGGACGACCAGCTTTTGCATTTGCTATTTATATGTCTGTCTGTGAGTAACAAAGTTCTTTCAGCCCCCTGAGATATTTGCACCAAAAAAAAAAAAAAAAAAATAGAGTCCTGTGTTAATTTTAGTGGGATGTTTAAGGCGTCTGTTTTTCCTCTCTTCCATTACTCCTAAACCATGGCAGAGGCTCATCACCCCTATCCAGGACAGCAGATCAGAGGTGCACCTGCACACACGAGCAGAAGTTTGGGCAAAGGTGCCCAGCTGTGATCGACTGTGGCTGAAATGCTGGGGGAGGCTCAGTTCTCCTGGGAACATGGCACAGGCCGAGAGCCAACAGCACGGGTGGAGGAGTCTCCTCAAACTATGGAGCCAGGCTTCTTTTTATAGCTGACATCTCTCAGAGCCCTTGCTTCATAAATTAGAGGTAAGGACAATCGTTTGAGGGAGGGGAGATACCAGCTCTGGTCCCATGGCTCCTTCTAAGTGTTATCCCCTGGTTCTGCCCTTTTTTCATAAGATTTGAAGCTCCTGAACGTTGGTAAGGGCAAAAGACTCTTGTAGCTGCAAGCCTGCTGCCAACAGCGACTGCAGAGGGATTTGAAATGTGCCTGATGTAATTCTGCTTCTTTCTGTCTATTGTTCAATCAATTTAACAATTTTGGCACTTCTTCTGAAACCACATTATAGAGAATGGGATTCTGCATGACTTGCTACTTCCTAGCAAGATGACACAACTGCTTCTCTAGGAAGTCACAGCCCATGGTGGATCTGGCAGAACCCTGGCAGACAGCCAGCGTGGCCCCTCTGTCACCTGAGCAGCACTGCTGGGTTTTTTGCTAAATGCAAAGATGTGATTTTTTTATGCATCAGTATCATAAAAGCCATCAATGGCACAGAGCTGAAAGACAAGGTGGCCTTTTGCTCTTCACATGGCAACAGAAACGGTACTTTTTAATCACATGATTAAACTGTGCTGAGAGTTTTAAAGAACATTAATCAGCAAAGAGGAAGCTCTATTATCATATGCTTTGCTTTTAAGAACTGGATAGTTTCAGAGGACTTTATGTTCCTCTTGCGTGTGCAACTTCAGGATCTGCAAAATGCCAGCTTAGAAAATTGCTGCACAACATTTCCAGGGCTGTAAAACCTGTAGGGCATGGAACCCTGAGCTTCTGCTGCCTGCATGGTTAAGATTCTTCTCATGAAGGATACGAACGTTTCCTTACAAAAACTGCAATGAAGGTGTCAGCACATACCTTTAAACCGGACTGAAACCTTTCAGTCATCAACTGAAGCATAAAATCTTATCCACATCAGCTGGACTTTCTCCATATGGGAGGCCTCTGACACATTTATATTTAGCACCAGTGACATACATGTGATTACCATTTGCATCGCATTTCTTGTGACAATCTAATCATATATAGGATTTTGCTGATGATTTTTCTGTGCCATTGTCCGTAGGCCACCATTTTTCTCTTCAAAAACTTTCTTTGGCATGGTACCAAGTGGGAGGTTTCCCACTGTTTTGGCTTTCTAGGTTGTGTTGGGAAGAAGTGAATTTGTTTTTCTTGCAGCACTGTAGTATCAGGGCTGCAGTACAGTGGGAAGGCTCACTAAAAAGAGCAGCCACTCTGCTGTCAGACAGAGAGATCTTTATTTTGGAATCATTAAGGCCAGAAGGCAGAAAGAGCAAAAGTCTTTGTGGAGGAAGAGGTAACGCACGGTCCTTGTGCCTTCAGTTCCGCGCCTTGAAAAAAATGACAGCTGCTTGTGTGGATTTTAGACAGAAATTTAAATATGCAGCATATGGAAAAGAAAATAAGTGTTTTATAGCTACATCCATGATGGGCAGGTGGTTAGGAAGGGTTGCTTTGTATATCACATGTGCTACATACAGCCCAGCACTGCAAAACCTTTATCCTGAACATGCTTAGGTTTGGGGCAGGTTCTTCACGTGCTTACATTTCTTTCTTTGACGGTGTGCTAATCTACATTTAAAAGCATGCTAACCATACAGCTTCTGATTAGCAGGGCCCTCAGCACTCCTGGTTCCAGTCAGACTCAAGAGTTAAAAGCATGAATAAAGTTTGGATCAATTCAGTAACTCATAAACCTGAATTTCAGAGCATGTGTAATTGTTCTGTCAGCTCCAGGGCAGGATGCTGAGCACCCATTGCAATCAAATTCCTAAAGACCTAGGATACCACTGCTTTCTGTGGGAAAGCACTGGTTTTCCAGAAGATGTTTCAGGACCAGCCCAAGCTGTTCCTTCAGTCCCAGGAGACAGCTTGAGGGATTGACTGGAATCCATCCTTGCATACAGTAATAATTCTTGTGCTCAAAGTTTTCCGTTTAATGGATAGGTTTTCTTTTTTATCTTGTTCGAAATTTACCAAAAAAATGGGTTGGCCTGTATTTGTTTGGAAGTAAACAGAGGAACAATCTCAGCAGACAGGTGTGCCACTTTGTCTCCTGAAAAAAAGGCAGCTGAAATTTTGTTTGTAACGAAATTCAGAGCACAAGACTCTTTGTGTTTTGGGGAGCAAACACCTTGCCTAGATCCAACCCCAAATCTGAGGCGCTGCTCTGACAGAGCTGGTGCTATTTATTCCTACACATTGTATAATATTGACGGCGGTGCTGGAGCCTGGCTGGCAGACAGCCAAGCGACAGTTAAGCATCTGATGTTCTTTTACCCAGTAATGGGAGTTTTGGGGGGTTGTGGGGTTAGGGTTTTTGTTGTTTTATTTTTTTTTTTAAATATGATTAGGGAAGCTCCTCTCTGCTGCTTGCTTCCTCTGCCTGAGTGCAGCCCTTGGCTGTCTCCTGAGCTAAAAGCTGTAGCTAACAAGACTTTTTTTNGAACGTTTTCCTCTCAACCATCATGTAGGTCTGGTTGCATTGTTGATTCCCATTACATGTCTGCTGGTATGTAAATTATTTCAATTCCCCCACACCCCGCCCTTCTGTTCTTGTACTTTCAAGGAGTTTAATCCGTGAAGGGGACTACTTCAAAGCTCTCACAAGAAACTAATTTCTTGATGGATAGAAGGGCCAATAAAATGAAATTAGAGTTTTATCTCATTGTCTCTATAGGAATGAAGTATAATAATTATTTCAGGCAAATACATGTTGGAGACAATAATTAAGATCACTATCATGTCTTTAAGGACAAGCAGATTCTAAAATAAGCATTAGTAATGGGATTAAACATTATTGCAGTGCCCCGGATCTCAGCCGTGCCAAAGTGCCTAGCACATCTGAATGTATGAAGCTTGCTCACTGGGAGAAAAAAGAACCAAAATATAATTCTGCATTGTACAGGACTTTTTTGGCTTGTGTGCTATTTAAGAGCTGAGGCCCCAATCTGAAAAAAAAAAAAAAAAA
>VYZQ01056758.1:184002-224876 GCA_013400655.1 Mystacornis crossleyi
AAAAAAAAAAAAAAACAAAAAACACCTTTCTAAAGCTTCTGTGACTCATGCTGAGCTCCAGCTCAACCCAAACTCTATCCCTCCTCTTTCTGTGAGATCTTTATAGCTGCAGGTCCATGATTAATGNACCTGTAACAGTGTAAAGAACTCGTGACCTGTCATCCATCTCGGGGTCCATTTTATGGAAGCAGCCTCTGGCTCCCCAGGGTGTACCTTGAAGGCCCTTCAAATAAATCCCTGCCTTTATTCCCTTACTCCTGTCTAGTCTCTGTTTTTAGGTGGCTGGAGAAGGCAACACAATCATCACTTGGCTGTGGGTTGTGAATGCTGCTTGCAGGGATAAACGCCTGATCCCACACGCAGCTGGGTGAATGTGAACCACGAGCAGCTCAGGAGGACTCTTCTGGCTGAAGGCAGATGGAGGCCCCTAGAGAGGTCACTCAACAGCTGGATTGGGAGGGGTTGGAAATCCTCCAAGGTGCCTGGCAGGGCTTGAACACCTCCTTCTGACTCACCTCGTTTACCCGCGTTTACCATGGTTGCCAGTGTGGTTGTCAGTGACCTGCATCGTTTGCTGATCTGTGGGAACCTGCAGCACATTCCTGCTTTGAAACGCTGCCTGCATGAGTGACATCATCCCTGCGGCGAGGAATGTTAACTCCAGTGCAGCACCTGGGCAGCTGTTGGTACCCGAGCTGACCGCACAGAGAATTTCACTGTTTCACGTGGTACGTTGACAGTAGAGCTCCTGCTGGGGCACTGTGGCACGTGGAAATAATCTTCCTGCCCTATAGCTCACAAGGTTATTTTGCTATTTATCTGGGATAATTGATAAATCAGTTATGTATCAACATAACTCGTAAGCAAGCTCTAATGTCTGGAAATCATCTAGGGCAAAGGCTTGAGTTTTTGGAGAAGTGCCTCTCTGTATAGTTGATACACTCAATTTGCTACTCTTTCGACTCTCAAGGACACATACCTGGAGTTTCTGGAGAGGTTTGATTGTGGATTAGTTTGTTTTTGGAGAGGTTGCCTAGTCCAGCAGTCAGAGCTGGGGATGCAAAGCCAGGAGTCCCATGCTTTTCCCTGCTCTGCAACCTCAGAGTTTTGTCTCATCCCTCTCCCTCTCAGTATTTCTATTTTTGATTTGAGGAGTGGTAGTCTTTACATTTAGGGCTGACCATTCAGAGTTCATGTCAGTGTTCAACAGTTAATGCTGTTTGAGTTTTTGGCAGATATGAAATCCCATATTCTCAGAGGCACGGATTATAAAGCCAAGAGGGATGGTTCCTTATCAAGACTGTGACCTTTCTGTTGGATGTGGGCCCAAATCTAGACACTGGATCAAACATACCCAAATCTGGGGAAGCTGAGCTCTGAATTCAGATCTGGGTGTGAGCTCATTCCCATCTCTGTAAAAAACAGCCAGGAACACAAATGAATGGTTTTGGGGAAAATCATATATATATATAGGATAATATAGGTAAAGTTTGGATCCAGAGCTGAACCTTGCTCCAAACTGTCCCAACTGCTATAAATAGGTTTCCCATATCTCCAGTTGCATAACTCCAGAAATTAAAAATTTCTAGCAAAGCTTACACGTCAGCACAGAACGTTGTCCTCAGCAGGGTTACGGTAGCAAGTTGTCAGAGAATTTGATCCTCAGGATGCTGGTAGAAACCTGGAAAAGCTCCAATACCTTTTGTGCTGGAGATTAGGATCTGGTTTACTGTGTCTCTCTCCTGCTGTCTTTTTGTATCTCCCGATTTTAGTAAACAAGAGGGGAAGGAGAGAAAAGGAAGGAACTCATCACGGGCTTTGAATGATGCAAACAGTTTAATTAGGAAGTAATGTTAGATACTGTTTCCCTTCCTTTGCTGTTTTCCAGGCAGGATGCATCCTTAGGGAACAATAATAGAACTGGAGATTACAAAGCCTTCGCAGGCATTGCAGCCAAGTGGCCACACAGGAAAATGATCCATGGGCAGGCGCTTGGGTAACGTGAGCGGAAGTTATTCAACATTCCTTGAGGAAGCACAGCACCAGCGCTCAGTACCAAGACAAATATTCCTGTCAAGCTGAAAGGGAAGATAATGCTGGTTGCCATTTTGTATTGTCTCTCTTCGTGAAGTTTGCTGATTTTGTCCTCCTGAGCCTGGCTTCGAAATAACAGCGCAACTAAAAATAACCTCACGTTTGGGCCTTAAAATGTCTCCGTGACACAAGGTCAAACGATAATGGGCATTTCCTACTCTATAACCTTTGTAGCAGGCAGAAGGAAAAGTGTTCAAAAGGGGCACTGCTGCAGGGGTCAACCTGAAACATTTGACCCTGAACTGGTTTAGTTCTTAAATTCTCCATCCGGGAGAAGGCCCGTGGAAGCCTGTGAGACACCAGTTTTCTGCAAGCTGAATTTCCCTCCGTGCTATTTATAACTGTGCCGACGTTTCGCTGTGTAATAGCAGCGTTTGCAAATGCCTGTGCAATTAAACCCTCGCCGGCTGGGCTCCGGGAGCCGGGCCCTGCCAAACAGAGCCCAGGATGCAGAAAGGCCTCATCGGCCTGGAGGGCTTTGGTCTGTGAATCGCTGATATCCACTGGAGTGGCTGGGAGTCAGAATGCCTGTGGCCTAAGCCACGGCCCTGCCGCTGTGCTGGGTGGAGGTTGGAGGGACTCTCTGCACTTGTGAACCTCAGTTTACCACTGAGATACTGAAATGATGGGAAATCTCTCTCAAATGCACCTTTCTCGTGACACTGTCTCTGTGGAACTGAAAAGCCATTGAGGAGTCATTCTCTTCTTCGCTTTTGGCAATGCACACCACATATATTATTAATACATTGGTCTCTCATCAGAAATTAGTTGCAAGAAGAATGCTCTGTTACACCCTCATCGGGTATTCAGTGTTCAATAGCTCTGGTATTTTCAAGTGGTTCCTGTGCTTCCTCAATAAAATGCTCCCGTTTTCCTGTTTCTGCCTGTGGAAAAAGTGAATTCAAGGATGATACTAAACAATACACCTAAAATACGGATTATTTTCCCCCTTCTCTGTACAGAGGTCTCTTGAAATGAAAACTATTATCTGCCCGTGCTCTCTCTTTAATCTGTGAGTACTGAATTTCTTGGTAGCCTCAAAAGTATGCACAAGCCTAACTCCTCTTTCTGCCCACAGCTACTGCCTTTGAGGCCTTCAGAGGCTCTACCTTCAACCTAGTCTTTTACTTTGGAGACCCTGCATGACTTAGAGATACTCTTCCCTCTTGGCTTATCATAAAAGTGATTCTTCCCACTCGTTCTCTTTTGTATTTTCATGCTGCTTCCTCTGGAATGCAAATATGTACCAGGAGCCCAAACCTTCCTTTGAATTCCCCAGTATCACGCAAAGGGTGGTCAGACTTGGTTTTCAGTGGATAACAGGGGTTTTGACTAACTGACATTTTTCACAGAAAATGCTGTGAAATCTGCACAGCTTCATCTTTTACATGAAAAACTAAGAAACCAAAGAATGAAATTTTTCTGGGCCAAAAGGAGAAAAAAAACCTAAAGAAACCAACAAACGAGTCTTTGAGGCTTGGAGGGTTTGTTTCTTCTCCAAACCGACGTTTCTTCTCTTTGCTTTCATGGATATGTTTTTTCTGTATTTCTGCTTAGACTTTTACCTGTGTGGGACATCTTTTGCTAAGGCTTCAAAAGAGTTCAGGTCAAAAGAGAGTCACTGACCACTGCTGCATTTCTGCAGATCATTCTGTTTAACTTCTCAGTGACTCCATGTGCCAGGATGTGAATCAATCCGTGCTAAAGCACTTCGGGGTTCCTCAAGTGTGAAAGGATCCATAGAAATCTTCTGTTCCCTGGCGATCAGCGCTGAAAAATGCCACGGGATTGAAGTGATTAATGAAATACAAACCCTGATACCCACTGGCGTGTATGGAACACGTTCTCTCAGTCTTGGGAGCATGAAGAACACAGATCTGCAGATTTTGGCGGTGCGAGGGGAGAGGGATGGAGCTGATCCCCAGCTCACCCCCCAAATTGAGATCTGCCCCCTCAGGGCTGGGGCTGTGGGGAGGAAACACTGAAACAAGCAGCCCTGTCCAACAACAGCGGGAAGAAGAGGCTCTCGCAGGTGCAAGCTCTTCTGTTTCTGACTCTGTGTGGGGCACTATGATCTTGTTTTGCTTGAGACTCCAAAGACTCAAAAGTTAGCTCTATACAGGGCTCCCAGAGATTAAATAAATTCAAAATGACATGCCCTGCATCCCGAGGGGTCATACCATTATGCATAGGGTTTTGTGCTGAACATTCGTTTCTGATGAGGGCTTTTATTGATGGCATCATTAGTATCTAAAGAGGGAGGGAAGATTGATTTGCTTTGACAGAGCATCAAATATTCCTGTTAGGGTATAAATACAATTTGTTACCCGGGCAGAGAACTGTAGAAAAATTAAAAATTAAATTATATAAAAGGTATTTGTTTAAAAAGTCAGAAAATTTTCTTGGAACCAGATCTACTCAAGTTTGAGGTAAGTTTGTCGTTTGGAGCACAAAATATGGAATGAAATTATTACCTTGGTTTCTTACTCGTCTGGTAAAAAATAATCCTGATAGAATTGAAAGAAGAAAATCTGAGTTTGTTTCAAACTGTTGTCACTTCATGACAAGTACAGGCTCCTTGGGCAAGCTACTCATGGTCCCATACGTCCCTCACGTACTTCTAAATTTATCTTTGTATCATGACAGGATGAGGGTTTTAATACTTGTGTTGTGACAGCAGGTTTTCAACCTCCTATCAGTACTTTGAATAATTTGATTCTCATCCCAAGCTGTACATCAGAGTCAGTTTTTCTACATCAGGATCTTTTCCCACCACTTCCAAGCAGTCTGGGAGTCGGATGAAGTGAAGTGAGGAGAATGTATATCTGAGATGAGAATATGAGGCAAAAATTATGTACGTTTGCTCTCCCAACCTAGAGTTTCTCAGCACTGCTATCTGTTGTAAAAGCTGCAGGAAAGGTGAGTGCACAGTTTGATTAAATATGAGCTTGAAAACTGAATTGCTACATTTGAAACTGGGTTTCGTGTAAAGATGTAAAGCTTCACCCAGGCCTGTTAATTTTATTTCACAGATTTGCACTGGGCAATGACTCAAAAATCTGGGCACAGTTCAGGAGACCTTGGGCCTGACACTGGATTATCTTTTTTGTCTTGCAGGGCCAGGCTGGAGTCTCACAGCCCACTTGCTCTGCACAAGGCCATAAAAGCACCACGGATTTCACGGGCCCAATTCACCTCGGCGGAGCGGAGGAACACTTCAGATTACTGTGACTAGGTTTTGTCCTACATTTTATTGAAACTGACTGGGCCAGGAGAGTTTTCCTTTCAGTCACACTGCACAAAAGCACCTGAGACATCCAGGTATGCAAGCCCCAGTTATTTTCTGTCAGGACTTGTATTAACATTGAGAGACTATCCTTTAGCATCAACTCCCGTTTTTCCCATCCGAGAAACAAGGAGAGCTCCCAGTCTTTTGTAGCCCTGAGTTTTGGGGGTTTATAAGCGATAAATTTCGCGTAAATAATGTGAATGAAAGATGTAGCCTAGTGTGGAATATCAAATTTCTCTTTTTAAAAAAAAAATAAAAGCACTACTTATGTAGACGTGTTGAGGCGGCTGTTTGGGTTGTGAAAGAAATTGCTGTCTTCAAAGCTGGATTAATGGCCCTTGGGGCTACACAGAGAGAGGATGGTGGGGAGGTGACAGGGAGTATATGCCAAGACTGAGAAAAATATACGTTTAAGTTGTGCTGAAAATGTCTGAATTGGTGTTTTTGCTTGTTCTGCCAAGATTCCTCTCTGATTTAATGGGCACACGTAACTCATGCTGATTTGAGCCATCCGTGAGCAGAAGCCATCGTGTTATTTTCACCACATCTCTTGTCCAGAGAGAGCAGGAGCTGCTTGTTGTTCTGGGATGGTGCTGATGGGCAAAGTGAGTGCATTTAGCAGGTTTTGCTCATGGTGTTTTCTGGGGGGTTACCTTTTTTNGGGCATAGCTGCATGCTAGATGGTTCTTTTATTCATGGGGAAATCTTCCAGCCAAGTCCACCTGTTGACTCCAACCTGTTCTCTCTGTCAGTCAAATCCTCGGAGTTCCTGGTTTGCTCTGCAGTTGGCCTTGATATCTCTTGGGCCAGGGAGAGGTGAGGATAAGAAATACCACTCAAAAGATCCTCAGCACACTGCAGTATCAGTGCCCCTGGGCACACTGGATCGGAGGTTTGGTTCCTTTGTGAGCTGCCAGTGAAACCTCACCACGGCAGTTTTTCCTCAAATTTTATATTAAACAGCATGTCTCTTATCTCCTTATCTCCCCGCGAAACAGCAGCGTGGAAGAGCGCTCAGGATCAATCTTGTGCTTCATGAAAATGACCTGGCAGTATTCCTTTGCCAGATCATTCTCACATATTTCAAAACAAAACCAAACAAAAAAGTCCTACCAGCGAAACACTGGGGCTGAGTTTATCCCTGGGGAGACGGTGGGAAACAAACAACACGTGAGAGCTGCCAATCACATTCTGTAACATATCACTGGGAGGCTCTGAGACGCTGCAGCAAAGGGCACAGCACTCAGAACGGAATAGAACGGCTTTGATCTGAGGTTCATTTTGGGTTATGCTGCGGAAAAAAAAAACCCGACAAGCCCCAAACAAACCTTGCTCTGTTAAAAAGATAAAAACGTCTAAAGCATTCACGTTGAACTTTCTGAACAGGTATCTCAGTAGATTCTAGGAACGTGCAAAACCTGAGTAGCAGGGTTGTAAGCACATCAGTAGCATGATTATGTGCAAGACTTAAAAGCAAACTAGCAATTTGCAAATTCTCCAATAATTTCCCACACATTAATTATTATTTATTTTGCATGACAAACTAGATTAGTTATTAATTGTTCCTGTTATTATTCATTAATCCACTCATTACTAATTCATTACTTCACCATTTGCAGCTAAAACAACATTTCACGTGCCGTCAGTGCGCCAGGGCCGATGGAAATCTTCAGTGACAGAATCTGAGAGGGACAGAGGACGCTGTGGGAAAACACCTCTGGTTGTCTTATCCCACCTCCTGCTCAGAGCAAGTCCAGTCACAGCAAGATGCCCAGGGGCTTGTGGAGTTTTTCCCACCTCCAAGGGTGGAGAGTTGCCAGCCTCTCGGGGCTCCTGCTGCCGTGTCTGACCACCCTTCTGGTACAAAGTTATTTTCTTTTATCTTGCCTAAATGTCCCATTGATTGGGACATAGATTGTCTTTTGTTTAAAAAGACAGAGACTTCTCCAGTTTTTGCTCGTCTAACGACTTTCTGCCTTCTCTTATTTATCCCTCTACCACAAAGGACTTGGTGAAGGAATTATGAAGCCTACAGGAAAGCCAGGCTCTGGTAAGTGACTGATATATGCCATCTTTCAAAGCTGTCTGCATGATACTCTGTAGAACACAGATTAAGATTGTCCCTCTAAATCACTTTTATTTGAATTGTTCTAATATAAGTGCAGTTGTCATGTGGTGACACATCCAATTAAGTGATGGATGCTTCACAAAAAATGTTATTCTAGCAAACTACTGATTGGGTCAGTGCTTTCCAAAAATCAGTACTGTTTTTGTTGTTACGTATTCTTAAGATAGCAGGAACTCTCTTTGGGAATTTCAGGTTTATTGGTTGCAAATATTACTCCTTTTTTCCTGCCCTGTGATTGTGGCTGCTGAAGTGCTCTTGATCCTCAGATTCGTTTGTGGTCAGAGGTTTGGAAGGTTAAGTCCAAAAACATCTTTGGAAAACGTTCTGGACACTGAAGGAGGTACTGCCCGTGGTACTCACGAGATGACAGATGAACTAGGACTTTCATCTTTCATTTCTCTAACTCTTGGATGCTCAGAGGTGAAAAAACACGCAGAGATAAGAGGCTGTGGCAGGTGACCACCAGTTCTCAGCGGGGAAGCCCTCGCCTGGCTCTCGGCTGGCGTCCTGACGGGAGATAGATGGCGGTGCAAAGCGGGATGGAGAGACCCCATTTCTCCCTGCTTTCATTTGATCTGCTTCCTTTCTCACATCTCCGTGTGAGGGGGAGGGGAAGGAGGGTGAGGAGGGGAGGACGAGGGTGGGAGTTCCCTTCATGCTTCAGCAGTGGTGCTGAATGTGAGGGGAACAATAGTTGGTCTGATTCCAGGCATTCCCTCGGGCAGGGGCTGTTTGGCGAGTGAGCGCAGACCTGTGGCTCCCACAGGTACCATTGCCAGTGGCTGGAATACCTGTGGGGCATTTGGGAACCGAAAGGAAAGTGGCATGCAGTTGGAGCTCTGTCCTAAATTTCATCCCCTGAGTTTTCAGAGAAACAGATTTTCTACCTCTACATGGTTTTCGAGAGAAGGCTTAACGTTTGGCTGTCAAGATGACACTTTCTCTTCTCAAATGACATCCTTCATTTCATCTGAAGTACTGGACGTGCACGTTGCTTTCATGCACTCAAAAAAACACCCCCAAACCCTGAGCATTGTCACAGGAAGAGACAGGTTCCTCTGAAAAGGAAATACACGTAACCAGCTCGCTGGTAGTTGCACCACAAACTGCCTGAGCACCACGCCGCCTTCTCTCCCTACCAGCTGTGACTAAGAGGCCTGAATTGCAGGTAACTGCTTTGGAAAAATGCAGGGGCAAGCACCCGCTCTGCGCCAGAGGCAAGAGCAGCCAATGGTTCTGGCCAAAAATAATCCCTGCCCGCCCCTGCCTGACAGCAGGCAAGTTTCTGATCAGCTCTTCTCTTCTATTTTCCAGTGCTTTCGTTTCTCAGAAAAACGAGCTTGATTCCGAGGCACGGGCTGTGATTCACGTGGGGAAAGATCACGCAGAACCGTGTTATGTTTTGTAACATCTCGAAATAATTTGAAGTTATTGCAATTTACATCATGCCTTTTCTGCTGATGGGAAACTTTGGTGGTGAAAATGGTTTTGCAAGGGCTATATGTGATTTTCTCTGGCTCAGACTTGAACACAGCAGTGTGGATATTGCCAAGTCTGATTTGGACTGCCCAGGCAGCCTGTCACCAGCAGAATGGGCTCAGGTAGCCAATAATGAGCCGTGTCTTGAGATTCCAGTAGTCTCTTCCTCCTGATAAGAGCAATATAAGATTGGTCTTCTCATGGAGCCACAGCCTTTGGCTCCAGCTGGCATTGTGATTTACCAAAACCAAGAGCAAAATTCTAGATGAACTTTATTCAAACTCTTACGGGTTTCGTTTGGGTCAAGCTCAATGGCAAGTCAGCTAAACATTATTTAAAGCTTGAGTTTTTGCTCCAGACACGGACCAGAAACACAGGGTGGAGAAGAGCTGCACCCTGCTAGCAGGTGGCTGGTGAGGAGAGACATTTCCTTTTAGAGGTCCTGCCCTTGTAGAGACTGATTTACACCCCTTGCATCCCTTCACGGTCCCCTGTCTTGGTCCAACTCTGCTGGCCAGCTCAGCCCCTCTGAGGAAAGAGCTTCTGGGATGTTTGGAAGAACAGTTCCTCTGCCATCTGAGCTGCAAAGCCCAACATTTTGTGCTAGGCCCATCTAGAAAGCCCAGAGGTGGGAAAGAAAGTGATTTTTTGTTCTTCCCTCCCAACCTCTGCCTATAGCATGGCTCTGAATGGGGATGGGTAGTACTGCCCTTGACTTTCTATTGGTTTTGTTTTGTTTTTCCTTTACAGAGGGCCTTTTTCTTTCCTTCCCCCCCTTCTCCCTGCTTGTTATTAAGGAAAAAGATGCAGGAGAAAGGATGCTTGTGGAAGAGTGTGTGGTGTAAAAAGCCAACTCAAAGATAGCTATCTTTTTGGGAGGGGCTTGTGGGGAAAATTTTTTTAAAAAAACACACACGAAACAATGCCTTTTTTTCTCTTGGGGCTTTTTGTGTTATTTGCGATGGATGTTTTGGCTCAGTTTGGGCAGGATAGTCTGTGTCTGTGTGCGTACACAGGGCGAGAGCAGGGGAACATGTTACGTAGCAGCACAGAGAGCTTGCCCAGCCACGGTGCCTGCTTGCATGAGGCAGTGGATTCTTCAGCTCCTACATCACTCCCAGCTTAGTCAGACGTACCCTGCAGACAGCAGACTGCTCTAATGTGTTGCTGTTGTTTTGATTTCGAGGCTCTGGGGCCTGGCTCTCAGCTGGCTTGGACTAAAAAGGGACAAACAACAAACCCAGATAACTCAGAGGATGCAGGAAATAAAGGACATATACGTATTTTTAAGGATATGGACGATGGGGGAGGAATTGCTGATATGGCTGTGAACTCTTGTGATATATTTAGAACCTTGGAGTAAAGCTCCGGTTCACTGAAGTCAATAAAAATATTGCTGCTGAATTCACTGGAAACAATTCTTCTGTCTTCTGTCAGAGGAAAGTATTAGTTGAAAATATACATCAACAGCGCTTTCACATCTGTGTCCCCAGGGAATAAATGACACTGTACTTCCACAGTGCCCACGCACAGGCATACATCTTTCTAAAGATGCTGTCGTGAACCCTGAAAGCCCTGTCTTTTTTCCTCTTTTCTCAGCTTCCAGGTCAAGTCCTGGGTCAGGTCATAGGTGTTTCCACTGGGGAGGAGGAAGGAAACGTGTCCTACTCACTCCAACCCAAGCAAGTTTTTGTGTAGGAGTGGAGTGTTTTGGGGTTGGGTTTTCTTTTGTTTTGTTTTGTTGGGTTGGTGGTTTTTTGCAATGAGTTATGTTTTCTGTTCTATTTTAAAAACAAACCAAAGTGCATGTAAGTCACATACAGAGCCACCTTCAGCTTTACCAAAGCTCTCTGCAGCAGAGGAAAGGCAATAGCATCACAAATGAGCAAATGGCATTTTGGGGTTTTTTTATAACTACCTGAGTTCTTTGGTTCTGCCTGAACTGGACTCTAGGGATTGGTGTGTTTCATAACCAATATCAAAATAGTTTTAGTATCAGTCACTTGGAAGTGGCACTGTACTCTAGCTTTGTCTCCTGTGGTGTCTTCTTGGGAAATATTAACTGAACTGACTTTGTAATTTTTCCATGGCTGCTCTCTCTGCAGGATGTGCCCCGTGCCAGATGGTTGACTTGAATGAATTCTCTTTACATAGTTAAAAATCACTTTCTTTTATTATTCATGACTTGTTTCTTCCATCTCTCATGTTTCTCAGTTTTCTCTCTGCTTCATAGACGGGTAGTCATGCCAGATTGAGATGAGGCTGTTATTTCATCTTATATTAGGAAGCCGTGTTGGGGCAAAAAAGCGTGTCAGAAGGACAGAGGGCATTTTCTCAGATTCCAGCTCTGTTATCTCCCAGTGGCTGTGTTATAAGAATATGTAGAGAGCTGGTTTTCATAAAGCAACCACACTGTCACTTTGAGGCTGTCTGCAAGTTTTTTTGTCTGCAAGAAGTGAATAGGAAATTGAAAATAAACTGCACGGGAATTTAAAGTATATGTAATTTTTTTCAGTTAAACTGTTGAGCTGCCTAGAAGAACTCCCAGCATATATGAAAATCATAATGAGTCAGTGTCCTTCAAGATACGGCACCTACATTGCTTAGAAAGATCACAAAGCTGGCCTGATGAAAAGATTATGCACTCAGTTGCACATGCAGTACAACTAGCTATTAAAAATCAGGCTCTGAAGTATTTGTCAAAAGCAGATCTAACTCCATTGATGTCAAACGCCCTGATTTTTTTTTTTTGGACAGGGATCTACTGCTTTAAGTTTATATTCAATATAAATATCATATGCAATAATAAATCTTGGGAGCACACGCTCAGATTATTTGATTTATAATTTCATTTAGTGTAATGCTATTCCATTTCATTCCGTTCTCGTATTTCTCGTTCCTCTGTAACAACCTTGTAAAAGTGACAGGGAGGCTCAGATCTTTGCCCAGCAAACAATATACATTATTTGCTACATGAAAGTGGTGCACAACTCTCTTAAATGTTCCCTAGCAGACTCCTACTGCATTCCACAATGTGCCTGCACTTGAACCACCTCCATTCATATCAGACTCTTTTTATCCCAGCACACATTGAGCAAGCTGCTCTGAAGCTTAATTCTCCTGACCCTTCAGTGCAGTCGGATATTGTCACCTAATCCCCTTTTTTTCCTTCTGTCCCATGTGTGGTTTTGACTTCTTTCTCTTCTCAATTCCTTTTTCCTCTTCCCTTTTTCTTTCTTTCTTATTCTATAAGCCTCTCTCCAGGCTCCACATTCCAGAATTCATCCTTGCATTAGGGCTGCAATACAATGCTCTCCCAGTGTTAAAGGATTAGACATTAAGGAGACTGTGGCAACTCCAGCCTTACTCTGTGCACAGGGGGAACATAAGGGGATGGAGGGGCGCCCGTGAAAGAGGAAGGAGGCTGAGAAACAAGGGGGGAAAAATGGCATCTTCGCAAACCAGAGTGGGTGACAAAGAGGTTTGTGTGACTAAAAGTAACGCTTTCTGCTCAGTTTAACACTCCGGGTTGTCTCTGGAGGACAGTTGGAAAGCAAAGTGCTGCACATTACACAGGCACCGGCACGTTAAAGGCAGTTTTTATGTTAGCAGCCATCTCTGAGGGATGGCCAGTTTGAAGATTGTCACGTGGTGGTACGCCATTCCAGTGCACGAGGTGACACTGTTGTCTGAAGTGCCAAGGTTAATCAATAGTGCATAGATTATTTTTTTTGTCCACAGATAATTGTGCCTCTGACTCCCAGGTTTACTAAGTTCATACTACTCCCAGAGGAGGAGTGCGGGATCTTAACTTCCAAATATTTCCTGCGGATGGGTTTTCATTTGTTTTGATCTTCCTGAAGAGAACGGCCTTTGTTAAATGGCCCTTCTACTTTCATTATTGGATTGGAAACAAATTACTGAATTGGAAAAAATATAATACTTTTCAGTATACACAGGTTCATAACAGTGTAGAAAACCCTATTTTGGTGAAATTAAAATTAATTTTTTTCTTCGTCACCACTGCACCCCTGCAAGAGTAATTCTGTAAAAGCAAATTTTAGGATATAATCATGCTTCATTTAAATCAATCAGTGATCTCCAGAAGCTATTTAAGAATTAAATTATTGAAATGGGGTCATTCCTGAAGCACGCAGACCTATTAGCGGAGCAGTAATTGTCTATTAGAATCTGTAGCATGACTCACAAAACCCCATAGAAGGGTTCTTGTTCTCCACCAAGGTTGTTTTGGTATTTGCTGATGGGGTGGGAAAACGAACGTGAAGAAGCAAAGTTTTGCATTTTGCACGGGGGGCGATGGAGCTCGTGGTCATCCTAATCTATTACGGAAGTGAGGCCTGCAGTCGTGGGCCAGCTGCCGAAAAAGTTTTGTCACCCAGACTCATGAGTCTCACCCTTGTGGCTGACAGTTTCATTGTTCCCGAGGAACGTAAGTGTCATGGGAGGTCATGGCTGCGTTATTATTATTCAGCTACATTTGAATAAATGTACTTGGCTCTGTAAAGAATGCTACAGGCCTACTTACCCTGCTGTACCCCACAGGCATGCGGTGAGGCTTAAAGATTGTAAAGTGCTTTGAGCTCCTTGGAAAAAAAAAGGCACTACATGAATGCAACAGATTCCCATTTGTTCATATAGCATCTGGTCCCACATCAGTGGTGTTATGATATACGGGATCAGACCCGGAGTGCCGTACATGTGTTGGATTATTCACAAACATAAACGGAGATACGGCCCCAACCCCAAGGTCTCTGTGGTGTAAAGAGCTGACCTGGCAGCCTACCAAACACACCTTCTGCAAGGCACTGAGGGGGCTTTCTGAGCACCAAGCAGTTAAGGGTGAGGATTGAGACTTGGGGCAGACAGGGGGAAAGGGCACAGGCCGAGCACCGGGAAGACGAGCAAAATCTGTGCTGTAGGAAGAAAGATTCAAATCTTGGAATTAAGGGTTGCTCTGAGTGCAGCAGAGTTGTTTTGCACTGTGTGCTTGCACAGTGGAAGTGTATTTTCTGGGGAAATACAAGGTGAGATTTTGATGAGAGCAGAAGGAACTGGAGCTGTAGCAGTGAGACAGCGTCATGTTAATCATGAACAAATACTTGATCAAGTGAACAGCTTTGTTGGCTAGATCCTCACCCTCTATTGCCTGGCCCATATCAAGGAAGTTTTGTGGTTTCTGGTGTTTTCTTCAAGCTGCAGATTTTTGAGACAAATATATATATATTTTTTTTTTCACAGAAAGGAAGTAAACTTTGGAAGAAGACAGACATTCATGCCGTTTGCACATGGAGATTCTTCTGTCAGCAGGGTGCAGTTTGCTGCCTACCTGCATTAAGGCCAGGCCTGGATATTCTCCATGGCACAGACTCTACAGTGGCTTTCAGTCTTTCATCTCCAAAGTGCCCCAGGAACTGGAAAATGGAAAATGGGTAAAATCTGGAGTTAGTACTAAAATAGCACATGCAACTGCTCCACACAATGAGAGTCAAGGCTTCTGTTTTTGCTCGTACAGCTTGTATTCTTTGTGGTTAATAAAAGAAATTATACGTTGATAGTGTTCACAAAAGCTGCAAGAGCACAGACACCGTGCAACAGCCCAAAAGAGAACGCTCAGAGTGACACTATAATTTTCCCCACCTGTTGCCCAAACTGTCAAAAGGAAACACGTCTCTTATTTCACTCTGAATACGACGCAGTATGTTTGTGGTTTGGGAGATGATGGCTTCGCTCTCTGTCAGTTGAAACATCTGGCTGGCTGCGAACCAGGGCTGGGGCTGAGACATCCGTGTACCTGCCTTGCTTTGCAGTCTCAGGCTTGCTGCAGTTGGGTATTTAGCAGTCTAACAGGGCAGGACATCTCTCTGAGCCTATTATAACTTGGAGATGGCAAAGGTGAAGAAAGGATGCGGCTGATGAAAATTCGGAGATAAGGAGTAGAGGAATGAACAGGTTGAAGGTTTTATAAGAAGCACCTAAGTGGTTATTCAGGCATTCCTCGCATGTGCTGTTCCAGACTATTATTGAAGAATTCAATAAACTTTGTCTGTGTAAATTACTTTTTTTTTGGTGCAAAAAAAATCTGTTGCCCAGACTCATCTCTCATTTCTTCTCACTGTTGAGAACCCTGTATCAACCATGGAAAATTCTTTCACATCCTCCTATTTGCCTTCCCTACCTCTTTCACCTCTTCATTCTCCTTTACCTACATTCTGTCCTGAATCTGGTCCTGCGAAAATAATCCCCAACACTGCAGACGTTGGTGACATTGGGTTAAACTGCTGGGGCAGTTTGTCTCAGGAAAAAATAACCTGCTGATGGTGCTTGGAAGCATGTCCAGGCCAAAATACTACCTGGGAGAGGCTGGTGGTGGTGGAGAAAGTGGAAACTCCCTAGGCTTCCCATTTTCCAAGGCTGAAAGAGCTACCTGGTGGAATTTGGCAAAGTTGCTTTTTTGTAGCTTTGGAAAACCAAAATTGTATGGCCTTGTGAAAGCAAAAGTGGAAGGTGAATGGCTGGGCAATAAGGGCTATATTCTGATTTAGTCTACATCTTCTACATACAGGTTTCCTATTTTCCCAGTTTTTCCAAGCTGTTAAAATTTTAAGGAAAATAAATTCAAGCTAGAAAAAGAAGAAAGCGTCTGTAGCCTTTGCTTTGCTCAGGACCTAACAATTCTTGAAAGATCTATTCCTACATTAAAAAAAATCAACAAGCACTTAGCCCCCATTCCAGTTATGACATTTTTTTGGTGCTATCTTCCCAAAACAAGAAAAAAAAAAAGGGAAAATAAGAACAACTAGACAGAGAACTACTCCCAGATGATAATAAACTGACTCAAAAAAATTGAGAACAAGCTGGATCAACCCTCTAACAGATGGGAGTCTTTACTGTTTTACTCTTAAGAGACACTGGTAAATCATTTGGCATTAGTAAAGATACCAACCACAAAAAGGATCTGTAAAAATGCATGCTTCCAACTTTTCATCATCTGGGATTCTGTAGTTGTTAGTGGTCCGTGAGTCACTGCTGATATTTAAATGTTATATATTCATTTGGATAGGTGCATAGCAGCAACCTCCAAGAATGAAATAATTGCCACCCATGTGAAAAAAAAAAAAAGGTGGTTTCCTGTGCTGACATATGTAATTGAAACATCTTTTTTTACTTGAAGCAGATCTTTTAGGCTGTAATCATAGATACAAAGCGCAGTAGAAGTATCAGATCTGTCTCACCACTATATTAGCCTGGCTTTATTCAAGTGCAACACAGCTGAAAAAAGCTGCAGTTACACCAGCACAAAACGGAATATTTTGCCCACCAAGACAGCTCTGCATTGCCTCATGCCCTGCTTAGTCATTTGCACCACAGCAGGGAGATGCACAGAGTTCTGAGTCTGATTTTGGTTGTGGGATTTCGGTAGACGATCGTGGTGCTTTAAAAGAGTCCTCAGTGGGGTTGGCAGCAGAGAGCCCATCCCACCATCTCTGTCAGATGCCGGAGCTGCTGGAGTGTAATTTGTTGTCTAAAAGTGGTGTTTACTAATGGAGACGGACTAGGATTTCTTAGAGAAGTCCAGGTACTTTCCAACGTGTCTCTCCTGGCCAGCGTCTGGAATTCAGGATTGAGACAGGTCTAAAGGCAGCTGTGGAAATAAACATTACCCAGGCATTAGAAAACATGATATTATGATTTCTTGCTTTGTGACTTTAAGAAGCAGAAGTTAACAGGCAGAAGACATCATTTTATACAATAATTCCGGTTCAGGTTCTGATGAGCAACATTTTACGTGCTTTTGGCAAGCAGAGGAGGAGTAGGTTCCCACAAAACTTCGTGTCTCCCAGTTTCTTTCCATGTGGGTGCCATCTGTACCTTCCACCCACAGTGCTCCCAAGTAAACGGGCAGAATGGCATTTCAGTGGCTTCCTGCAAATGTCCAAAGTTCCCAAGCAAATTCTTGAACCTAAAAAAACCCAAAAACCAACAAACAAACAAAAAAAAAAAAAAAAGAAAAGGAAAAAAGAAAGGACAGCCGAAAAACAAATGAGATGTCTAGAAAGTCAGAAGTTGATTCAACATTTCCTATTTATGCACACAAAAATGACAGCTTAATACATTTTTTCCCTAAAGAGGCAAGGGTTTAGCATGCAGTATCCCCCTAACCACTCAGCACTCTCCAAGCATAAACTCAGCAAAGCTTATATAAACTAACTGCAGAACCTCACAGCTGCTGCAAAATTTTGTGGGACAAACTCATTTGGTTTAAGTGGAACAAAAAATATGAAGGTCAAAACAGGGGCTCAGCCTGACCCTTCCTTTTTCCGGATAATGTATGGAGCCTTTCTGTTTGCCCGATGTGCTCTGAGTCTTCAGAATGAAAGTGCACCACATCCCTACCAAGTTAAGTAGTTTATAAACAGAGAAACACACCATTTTATCACTGAAGTGCAAATGCGTGGGGAAATAACTGTTTTGAGTTACTTCTAAGCTGTGAGATTCCTGGCTGATTCTTTTAGTCTGAGCTGGAGTTGTCAGCAGGTTGTCTTATTGTTCCTTTTGCTATTTGACTTGAGAGGCTCCATCCGAAATGCAGTGCCTGCGTGTGTGCATAAGCTAGACAAATAAATATCAATCATCTCCCAGATGGTGATAATATGCCCCATGGGAGTGGAGCGTAGACTTGCTCTGACACTTCTGCCTGTGTGTACATTCATGGCATTTCAGAGCTCTCCAAAAATCCAGCACCCTTTGCTCATCTCAAATTGTGCACTCAGTTACACTTTTGCTGGTGCTGGTCCCTTGTTTGGTCCCTTTGCATCTGGGTGTCTTCCTCCTCAGAGCCAGCTCTGTCAGATTTTAGAGCTTGCTGGTTTATTTGATTCTACTTTCAGGCAGCTTTTACACATCTAATTTTGAGTGGGAAATCCAGAACCTTGAATTAGGCACCCCTGCTCCTCGTAAAAGGAGTGAGGACAGGGAGCTGCCTCAGCCTGGGCCCCATGGTGGTGAGATCCCCGAGCAGAGAGACTCCTTTGCTGGGCAGTAGGAAATGACTTCAACCCTGCAGCTCCTTCTCCTGCCTTTAAGTGCTTGACTGGGAGCAGCAGCGAGGTATTTCCCTGAAACCTTTCCGGGAATAAGGTACTTATGTCATTTTCTTGGAAACTATCGTGGAGATCGTTCCTTTCTTTTAAAGTATAGCCAAGAAAGCACTGCCAAACCTTTTCATGCCGTGTTCACAACCCCAGAGCATGAATAGCCCCGTTCCCTGTTCTCTTGGCTGGGTTTCAGGCCCATATGGCCGAAGTGCCCTGAGGATCCCCTAACCACTAAACCATACTTGGAGCAGGGAGCAGTTTTTATCCCTTCTGTTGAAGCCATTCTGCTCTGTAGAAAAGCCTGATGAATTTTCTGGACTAGATAAGCCAAGAGAAGGCGTGCTGATGATGAAAGTGAGCCCTGGGTTGTCGGCTGTCAAGAGGACACAGGTTCCTGCCCCTGCATTCCAGCGCTGGTGACTGTTCCCACAGTTCATAATGAATAGTTGCTGGATGGGAATTCGCTGAATAATAGGCCACTTTTCTCTTAGACAGTGTCCTAATCCTGGATAGGAGACTCTGTCTCCGTATTTTGGCCTCATGAAATAGCCTCAGTAGAAAAGTCAAGAGTTTATCACTTTCTTTCCCTCACACAAAACTTGTCAGGTGGCCCCCACAGCAAGAAAGGCCATGAAGGACCTCATCTTTCCCTTGCTTTTGTGAAATTCTGCATTTGTGCTTGGTAAGTTTGAGCCCTGAGATCTGTTTGTAACACGTAAGAGGTAACTCTTCCAGTTATTCTCCTCTAACTTTCTAACAAAACTCCAAAATTTCCATAAAAGGATTATTTATCACTATAGTTCATAAATAGCAATCAGTGGTCAAATACAGAAAAACGTGAGACAAGTGGGCATGGAGAAGCTGTGAAATTTTTTCCTTCATGGTTGTTTTTTGAGAATACGAGGCTGGGAGCAATAAGTGCCTCAGCTGATTATTGTTTGTGTGTGACAATTGACTGCATAGGCAGCAACACACCTAGAAAATTCACGGATGCATCCATTGCATGGATGTTTCCACAACTCGAAGATTAATGTCTAAGATGCTTTTTGCTGTTAAGGAGGAAGGCAGCGATTCTTTTTCTCCATTTTCAATAAAATCCAGGCTTTTTGATTATACAAAAAGAAACATGTTTTTCACAGTTTTTATGACTATGAAATGTATTTCCCATTATCTAGATCATTCAGCCATCCTGTGTTTATGCAGGGAGATGAAAAGGGGAGATTAATCAGTGAATGTGAAGATACTCAGTCAACAGACCTTGAGTTTTGTATCTGTGTTAGTAGCTCTGCTACCAGCTACCAGATTTCTTTTTCTATTGTATTTTCTCATTTAGAGGAAACAAAACAGTGTGTTAGCTAATCATTATTTTAGGAGAAAACCAAACCTAGTTGATTATTGATATAAAACAAGCAGTACTGCCTTTTAATTTTCATTGATGAGTCCATCCTTCAATGCATATAAATGACACAGCTCAAGAGTGGAGCTGTTCTAATTTTTATCAGCTGAGGACCTGGTTTATCACATTATAAAGCAATGTATGACTTGCATTGTAATTACAACTTTAAATGAATAGAACTTTTTTTTTTTTTTTTTCAGTTTGCCACATAAATTGAGTGCAAAATATGAACAGAGCACTTGCAAAGAAAATAAAAGCGGTGGCAGGAAACTGCACTCAGAAGGAGACTGCAGGTAATAAAAGTTGAAGTAGAAAATAAATTTGCTTGGAAGTTTCTGCTCAAACACCTCCTGGAATAAGGAAAATGGTATCCAGCTAACATAGAAAATAATAGGAAGCACTAAAAATTTGTTATTACTATTATCATCATCATTATTTGAGGAACATTGATGGGTTTTAGCTGCTTTGGCTTCGCATTTCTTTTGTTCTGGTAGGTGAAAGAACAGATCCCTCAGGATAGATTGCATTTACTCCGCTATTTTAGAGCAACTAAAGCATTCTGAATCCAGTGGAAACTGGCAAAGTGAGCACGGGAGGAGACTCCTGAAAGCATAATAAGCTGGTAGATGAAGCTGGTAATTGAGTGTGGTGTAAAACGATGGATGTTTTTACTGGCACAGTACTTGTACCCACCATGCAAGGACTCCTGAGCCTCAAGGTAGGATGTTAGACCTCTTTAGGTGTTCTGCCAGTGGCTCTGATTCCTGGGAGGGCTGGCTCAGAGAGGAACAGGAGTGGGGTTCATGTCACAGCCATTTATTCTCCCCCTCTTCCCTGCTTTCCATATTCCAGGTCACTGGTTTGCACCTCTGCCTACTACAGAATCATGGAGATGTAACGTTTTAAAGGGTCAAATGGACCACAATTAACGCTTGCTCTTGAGTTTTTCAGTACAGATGACCTTCATTTTATTCTGTTAGCCTTTACTGGTGATACAAGGTATCTGCGTTTGCTTTGTTTTCATTTTAACATACGTTAAAAATTATTTAAAGCCACTGATAAAACCACTGAAAAGGTTTGGTCATGGGGGAATCCCCTGTAATGCCACCAGGCCAGCTGTGATTCACCACTGGTGGATTTTAAATAAAAGCACTCATCCCATTCTGAATGCTTTCACCATGTACTTTATTGTCACCACGTGGCACTATTTTTAACATCACATCTGCAGAACTACAGCAATCTGCACTGGGAATGAAATCACGTTTGTCTGACACCACCGAGTTCCTGTTAAACACGTTGAATGACAAGAATTCTCTTTCCTCTCTTTATTTCCCTCTTAGTTGACTCCTGTAGCAAGTGAATCATCCTTTCACCCACGACCGAGGTCAGCCTCACTGACCTGGTGCTGCCCGTGTCATCCTGCCTGCCCTTTTTAAACATAGTGCTCTTGTGTTTCATGGGAATCTTCCTGGTCTTCCAGGAGACATTAAAAATGTGCCAGAGATTTTCTTCAGACAGGTCTTTAGGACTGTTTCAGACCAAATCTATGGCCTGCCAGGTTTAAAGCACTTATCAGTAATTGATGTTCTTTACCCCCCTCTACAGTTACTATTGGACTGGGAAGTACTTTGTCATCCTCAAGAACAAAAAAAGTACTTTATCCCTTTTTACAGTATTTACTAAATGTTTACCTCCTCTCCATCACTGACCATCTTATCTTCTTCAAAAAAATTAGCCATTGGAAGCTTTCTCAGATTCTTAAACACTTCAGAAATTTTTTTTCATGTTCGTCACATTTCTCTCAGTTATAGAAATGTCTCTGGTGCTTCTAGCTCCCCTTTTTCTCTGCTCTACATTTTTAAAAATATATATGTTGATTACGCTCTAATCTCTGTTTCCTCTGTTTCATTCCCACTGAAGCTACATTATAGATGTGCAAAAAGAAACTGTACATAAATATATATATATATATTTGAGTGAGGTCTCCTTGCTCCATTTGAACGTTGCCTTGAAACGCTGAAAGTCTTCACATTTTGCTGAAGGAATGCAAGAATCGGACAGCTTTTGATCCACAACAGGTACTGCGGGCCATTGAAAAATGGAGACTAAATCTCCTAAGCTGAATTGTGAGTGGAAGGCACGAAGGATATGAGAATGGAAGGTTAACACTATAGCTTGACTGTAAGAGACGCACAATTGCTCCAGCTTGGTGATTTTGGAGTAAGTTCCTTAAATTTTGCTTGGAGAGTGAAACAGCTACTGTTCCATGTATCTGCTTCATTAAATTTAGACTATATTTGCCTCTGTTTGCCTTCCTACTTGTACTTGGAGTGTGTCTATCTGTGCTCTGCTTCACGGAGCCTGGAGTTTATTTGCCTAAGTTTGCTTTCCACTGCCTTTGGGCTGTGTCTGCACTGAGCTCTGCTTCATTCAGCCTGGGCTTACGGGCCCGGGTTTGTTCCACAGCCTTTGGGCTGTGTTTGTTTTGCTTTCCAGAGCCTGGGAATGTGGCTGTGCAGGGCTTGCCACTGCCCCAGAGTGTCTCTGTCTGTCCCGTGCTCGGCCAGAGAGCTGCCCTGGGCTACCTCGGCCCTCGCCCACCTGCCTTGCCCAGTGCCTTGGTTCTGGGTTCCCCCAGGTTGCAGTAAGGAGGGATCTGACATAAACACAGCTGCCTGGCATGAAGTATTGCATCAGAGCAAAACTTGTCCCAGATCTACTGCAGGTAAATCAAATTTATGTGAGGCCGGAGAAGAAGGGCCACCAAATTCCCAGCCAAACACAGACATCGTCAGCTTGTGCTATTTTTAATGAAAATAGAAAGGGGGAAAAGAAAAATAATCATGTCCTGTAACGCTTAGGTTTTGAGAATGGTGTTAACTAGAAATGCAAATGCTTCTCTTAATTCCATTTTTTTTTGTTTGGTTGGGTTTTGTTCCTAAATCTTCTTTTCTGCATCTTGACTGGCGTTCTCCAAGTGATCAACTTTCCACATCTTCTGGAGATGAGCGTTTGACACAAACACAAGTGTCCTCCGATAGTCCTGTCTGGAACACCTTTGGGTAATTAAAAACTATTTTTCATCTCCCCTAAGAGCTGTCCTTTGCTTCTCACCCAGCATGAACTGATCCCTTGCAGCACACAGAACTCTGCTACAATCATTTCAAGCATGTTGTTGGTTTATTAGATTTAACCTTAGATGATTTTCCCAACGTATGAGTTCACGTAAAGCAATCATTTCTAGTGTGTTTTCTGCTTTCTGCAAAAACTAAACACAACACCATTTTAAAAAGGAAAGGCTGGGTACCAGTTTGGCTGCAAATACCTGTGGGGCAAAGTGCCAGCAGCACACTTCACCCTCCCACCTCCCTTGTTCTGGTCTTCCATAACAGAGCAACGAGTATCTGAAATACCACACTGAATTCAAATTCCGTGTCGTACAGGAATGTTCCCCACCTCCTGTGACGTGGAGAACATCAGTCTCTGCCTGCACACTTAATCTCTTGCAGTGGTCACGACTGCTGAACTGGTGCTGAGCACTCGAGCTATTCCTCCTACCCCATCATAAATGGAATATGTACACAAATTTGAAGCGATTGCATAAAATTAAACATGCAACCCCCTTCCCCCTTTTTTTTTCCTCACTGCAACTGTTTATCCAGCAACAGCAGAACTGGAAACACCCCGGAGAATAACTTAAACTGAGGAGAGGGTCAAGTTGAATAAAGAGAATTATGACGTAGCCAGAGTTACTGACAGAAGTTTCAGCGTTAACCAGCCTTTGGGGCAACACTTTTGTGATCACTGAGACTAAAGTCAAACAAGCCCCCAGGTACAGAGAATGTGCCATCTCTGTGGCTGTTTAGAAACAATCGGTCCCACCTAATGACCTGGGGATGGATTAGTCACAGCCTGACCCAACACAACTCTTTTTTGGTCTATAATTACAGAAAGATAGGTGTGATCAGTTTTATTTGAAGTAGATAGCAATGCCGAGAAGGCAAACTATTGTGTTGTGACTTTAACATTTGGATTTAGTTGAGTTTGGCAGCTGATGTTTTTAATCTTCAGGGATAAAAATTTTTTAAAATGTCATAAATGAAAGGGGTTACAATACATAGGTTATATACTATTTAGAAGATTTTAATATATTAAAATGCTAAAATTAAAAGTAGCAGTTGAAGATCTGCAACGTTCACTGGACTGATCTCTAGCAAGGTTTGGTGATCAGCTTTAGATACCTTGAGTCTGGAAAAATAAGGAGGACTGTGTTGCACACAGAGGATAAAAAGATATCTGATTTTAGAGTTTGGATGTGTTATGTAAGTTTTTCATGTTACGAGAAGCAAATCATTCCAGGGTAGGTATTCAGCAGATTTGTTGTAAGACACAATAAAAGTCTTATAAAAGCACGTGAATGAGAGCTTCCTCTTTATAGAAAGGGAATGTGAATTTCACCTAACTTCAGATGTCAGCTCAGCTAATAAAAACCTGCCATTGCTGCGGTATCACAGCCACTTTCTGCAGGTACCAAAGCAGAGTTTTATCCACCCTCAAAACTGCACGAGGGGAGCAGGGAAAAATGAACAGCTGCAAACGAGACAAGCCGTGAGAAGATTTCTTTTTTTTTCCCCCTGGTATTTCTGTTGTTATGGAATCCCCTACGTAGTTTTCCACTGCTGCCATGAGCAGTTATCTGAAATCAAACCGGGAAGAGGCTGGATGGGGCTGGCACACGCAGGTGTTCGTGCCTCTTCTTGCCAGTGTAGGGACTGGCACTTACCCAGGGAAAGGATGGGCAGGGAACCCCCCGCAGTATGTTTAGAGGAAAACAGAAAGGACTGACCTCATCTTCTGCCTTAGGACCTGCTCCTTCTCCTGTCCAGACTCAGGGTTCAGGATGTCGTTTCAGAATAATTTTTTTCAAGCTTGGGGACAGCGCAGTTGACTTTGCTGCTTCAGTTAAATGCTCAAATGTGCTTGGTTATCTCCAGACTTCACTAAAGGAATCACTGGATAAGAGAACTGTTAAGAACCTCTGCTTTGGGGAACAGTGGTATTGCTGCTTAGCAATACTTAACAACCCTGCCTCTTAAGTCTGATTTTACCCCTACCAAAGTCTGCTTCCACTGCATCCAGAATGTTTCTATACAGATATTTATCAAATCTTCTCCAAGTATGTTCTAAAATCTAGCTTTGCCTACACTTTTACTGCAATTTCTTACTCAGGTGATAACATTTTTTCCACTCGTTTGGGTTCTCAGTCCTCATAGCACTGGTATTATTCAGCAAGAATGAGGCTTTAAGCAATTATTGACTATGTAAGCCCAGTCCTGCCTTCATGGCTGAGGTAACACCCACTGACACCAACTGGGCACATTTTATTTAGTAAAGAACCTCTGTAATAGATTCAGTGGGCAGACAACTCTTAGCTTATTTTTTGTAGTGTTTTATCTTGGCGCGAAGCTCAAGGTTTTTTTTCCAGGCCTGTATCCAGCTGTAAAAAAGAATTATAGCAATGAGTCTCTCCAAGAAATGACCAGACAACCTAGGAAATGTGGCAAGTCCTATGGCTACACTCAGGGAAACACGCTATGGTGCTTGAATCCGTGCTGGATCCAAAGGGGAGCAGAAAAGAGCTGGAGGTTCGTATTTCAGGTCTCCATCTTCTAAATAAAGCCACTGTGTGGCCATGGCTGTAAATTAAAAATGCAGCCAATTTGGAAATGTTCTTAGTGCCATGGTAGGTGAAATGCAGCCCACTGCTGGCATCACCAGAGCCAACACCTTCCTTGGATGTTTCCACTGGGGGATTAGCAGAGAGATTAGGAGAGTTACCCAAGAGCATGAAGAAGGTCTGAAAACACGGGCGGGATCTCCAGTCCAATGCCTCAACCACGATCTTTGCTCCTCAGTAGCTGTGCTTTGTTTTATAATCAGGCTTGGGAGTCTTCCCCCAGCCTCAAAACCCCAGGAAAGATTTCACTGTGGGTGTTTGCTATTCCACTGAAAAATCATCTGATATCTGGTTTTCAAATAGAGAGCAAGTGCTGCCTAATGGTTTTTGTGTTAGGAGGATATTCTCATTTTCCACACGCTGTCTGGCTCTGGTTGCTGTTATGAGATGTTTGGAGAGTGCAGTTTGGAATAAAAACAAAGGAAGAAAAAACATGAGAGGGAGCTAAACCTCACGGTAAGTCAGTGCAACGTATGGCTTTTCCTCAGTGCTTTCAATGGCGAGGAAACAAGAAGTTACACGAGCTCCTGACTTTTTAGAGCCCCTTGCCCAAAAGTCTGAGAGCTGGAATTTGTTCTGTGGGAAGATGGAGCTGGGAGATGTCTGCAAGGGCAGCTCCTGTAGACCAGTCAGTGCATCCGTGGGTGGCTTCTGCTCTCTCCCAACAGTCTTGGTGTTTGCAGTTAAATGATTATGAATCAGGATTTGCTGCTTCATTATGCAAAATCCCTTGGTTTGAGCAGGAAACAGTGGCTAAGCATTGAACTGATGAGCTGGGTAAATGCTGTACACACAGCACCAACTTTAAATGTCAGTAACATACCCTGTTTCTGCAGTTGGGTACCCATGGCAGTTCAATCTTACCTTTTCTTGAAAAGATCAAGTAGGTATCTTGACTGAATAGATAGAATGGAACAACCTCTACACTTTTCGGATTTCACAGGAGGAAAAAAAAAAACCCTGAACTGCTTATTTTTATTCCTTTTGTTTAGTAATTTATTTTTATTGCCACCTTTCTTTATACCCTTAGACTTGAATAGCTATTGGTGGTTGGGTTAGGTGAACTAATGGTCTGATGGGTCAGAGGATCAGAGACCCTCTGAAGGGCTAAGACCACCCACCCTTTTCCTTTCAGATCTCACAAATTTTAAAAAGATATATTCCTTCAGGCTTTGGAAGGTTGTTTTCCCAACTCCCAAAGCTAGGAAGGTCCTCCTTCGATTGACACAAATTATTTCCAAAATCCACTGAAGAACCCCGAAAAAAGCTGAAACATTCAAGTGTTTTGTCTTGTCAAATCTGATGTGTGCTGAATATATTACGTTGAGTGTGCTAATACAGCTAGACAAGGAAAACTGTGAAAACGCCCTTTTCAACTGGTAAGGATATTCAGAGGCCAATGCAAGTTAAGCTCAAATCCTAGAGAGTAAAATTCCTGCTGTTTGGAGTGGAAGGGAGCCAGTCTAACTTTTTTTGACTAGAGAATGTTAGGAACTTACCTATGGAACATAATACAATTTTAATTCCTGGAGAGAGAAAGATATATCTAGAGAATTAGCTTGTCCTGCCATAAGATTGATGATGAAATACATATATATATATATGTGTGTGTGTGTGTGTGTGTCTATATTAAGTTCACAGAAAACTTCTGTCAGTGTCCATCATAAGATATGAACAGGGTTTTTTAAAGTTCCAGCCTTGGAAATGTAGATAAACAATTCACTTAGGGAGGCAGGACTGGATCTTACAGGTCTTGACTCTTCTTTTATTTCACGTGATGTTTCACGTACAAAAGTAAACTTGAATCTCTCAAATACAGTTCTGTGCTTTACAAAATTTTTAGTTCCTGTAAGGATTCATCTTTTTGTTGGGGGGAAATGATTTGCTCATCCATGAAGAAGAGAGGAGGAGAAGCAGTAGCCTCAAGATACGGGAAAACTATGACAGAGTTTTCAATTTCTTGATTTAGAGGATTGGGCTTGCCCACATATCGTAAACACCTCTACTGTCTTCCTTGAGTTAAATATCAAGTCCCAAATACTCAGATTTGAGAGGAAATCACGACCACCCAAGACACAGAGTTCCTCTGGCAGAGTAGCAGTGTAGCTGCATTTAGCCTTACCCATGTCCGCTTGTTCAATCTATAAAACCTACATATATATATTTATTTATTTAACCTGTAAAATCTATATATATCAAGTTTTGGTGTTCTTGAGACTTTTTCACACATTAAAGCAGTTAGACACTGTTGCTTATCAACACAGGAGGAGATACAAGACGGGCACAGGCTTTCTGCTGGAAGCAGCCATTTACAGGAGCAGCTCTAGATATGAGAGAAACACGCGCGGGTGCTGAGATCACGCGTGGGGCTAAGATTTACTCCGTCGTGGATTTAGAAATTTTTAACCCAAACGGGCAGACAAACAGCACTGAATTGCTGTTTTAAAGCCTTCCCTGAGGCATCGGCGGGTCGGGGCAGCTTTGTTTCTGCAGCGCACACAGCTCCTTTCCCGACTCCCGCTGGAGGACAGCAGATTACTTCGTTGCCTCCAGAGGAGCATCAGATCCACCACTTGCCCACCCAGTGACGTACCCAAAACAGCCACCAAATGAGGGAAATCCGAGGCTGGCTCCCACTGCTCTCCCCTCTTTTGGCAGGGAGCTGCTATTTTCTTCCTACCCCTTGTGTAGGGCAGAGTACAGCAGTAATGAGGGTCTGACTTTCCTTTCAGCTGCTGCACCACGTTGCCTGGGAGTGCAGGAAGGAAAGAGGTCGTTAGCAAACTTAGAAAGGATTGGAGATTCAGATTTCAGGAATAGGTAGTTGGAAAAGCAAGATGGGGAGGTTTCTTCCACACTAAATTATAAACATCACGGCTTGAAATAAAGCACTTGATTATAGCACCACATTGTATTTTATATCTTTTTTAGTCAGACATTATTACTCATAAACTAAATAATATGATCATTTTTTAAGAGCTGAGATCATGCCTAGAAATTGGTCCAAACATGACTAGACATTGTAATTCATTTTTTCAAGGTTTTTGCTAGCCAAGAGCCAACATCTGTACTGGAGTGGAAAGGATTTTAGAGAGGATGGGTTGCTCCTACAGAAACTGATGCGTCATTTTCAGAATGCTGCTGAGATTAATGAGGGTATGGACAGTCTCCTTTCTTTCAAAAGAGGTCACCAGTCCATGCTTTCCAATGTGAAATGTAAGGATGTAAATATGGGGGGTCAGCTGTATTTTATGAGAGGAAAAAACAGAGCTACCTGGTGACTTAAAGCAATGCAAATTCTTCATGATGGGCTTTTTTGGACTGGAGGCACTGCAGACAGCACCTCTCAGGCTTCCTAACCCTGAGCACAGTTGAGATTTGGGTTATTTGTATGCCACTGAAATGCTTTAGTGGTGCATTATAGTGGTTTCCTTTAACAAACGTGTTGACCTCCTGTTTCCCTCCCACCAGCACTGCTGGGTTTGGAACTGAACTGGGCTTGCGTGCGCCCAGCCAGGGGACTGGAGCTGCTCCGGCACCAGGTCTGGAGCCATTCTAACTCAGGCCTGGCTTTTTCCGATATGTTTTTATAATCGTGCTTAATTATGGGCATGAGAAATAGCTAATTACCAAAGCTCATGGCTTTCTTCCTGCAAGAAGATGTGCCACGGCTGTTTTGCTTATCAGATTTTGCAACCCACGCAACCCCTGCCAGCAGAAAAGGTGCCGGGCGTCGAAAATATTATTTCCTTCTCCTGAGTGTTTAGGATAACAATATAAGCATTGAGCGTTGTGTACTTTGGTATTATTTTCCTTTCCTGCTTATAGTCCCTTCTCATGTTTCTCCATCATTTTAGGCCCCTAATAGGGATAGGATGAACCCATTGATGTCGGCACATGGAGGCCTGCTAGTGGCATGCCTTTGGTTTCAGTCTCCTAGCAGCAGCCATTCATGTTATGTGGGCTTTCTTTTTTGGGCATTGCCCACCCCTGAATCTGACTTCAGGCATTTTTCACTGCCTGTTCTGCATGAATAGCCACAGGCCTCTTGCCAATTGTCCCCCCTCCTTGAAAGCCAGCCTCAGCCAAAGGCCTTTTCAAGTGTGATCCCAGAGTGCCACACAGGCTTTCAGGGTATTGTTGTCGAGATGAGGGCCCTGCACTGGAAAGTGGGGTCAGAAGAGAAAGCACAATAAGGGGTGATGGAGGCTTCATGCAGTCCTCAGATGCTGGCCTGTTTATTAATTTACAAAACTAATGTCACTGTCTTTAGAGAAGAGATTGAGTGAAAAAGATGCCCTTTGAAGAGAAGGACTGCTTTTGATGCATTACCAAAACACTGCTCCCCTTATTAAATTGATTTTATGGAAGAAAGTACAGCTAATAAAAGTTCAGAAACACCAATAAAATATTGAAGGTCTGGATTCAGTGTTTTCTTTTTTCCTCATCAGCTCAGACACAATTCATGTTAATGGGTTTTACAAGCTGTCCTTGGGCAAGAAAAAATCCTTAAATTTGCAAATATCTGGTCTTCCTTATGCATGTCACACAAACTATTAGTCAAGACAGTACAATAGTGCAAGCCCTTTAGCAGAGCTCTCCCCACACATAACGTGACGAAATATTCAAGCAGAATTTGTTTACCTCTCAAAGTTTTGGGGCGGGGAGGATCTAAAAGGGTGCGGGTCCGTGAATCTTGGATATAACACACACAAGTGGCTTGACTTGTGAAAGGATCCAAAGCTGGGCTTGAATGTTGCTCCTGCAGTCAGCGTTGGTGCAGAGTAGTGGATCTGGGCAAGCAGTTCTCTGACCTGTCCCTGTCGCGTGAGATGGAGTCGTGTTGTCTGGTGGGATTTAAGGCTCCCACTGCAGGTTTTAATCTAAGAGCGACCTTGGGAATAAACGTGGTTTCTCGATTCCTTATTCTTTCTCCCTTTACCCGGTCAAAGGCGAGGCTGGCTGCATCCCCGTGCAGGCGCACTCACGGTGGTTTCATTTCGCTGGCCAGTGCCACGTGAAACTGTGAACTCCATGGCCTGCCTCCCCCCAAAAAACGAGGGAGATGCTGCTCTCTCCGAGAAGCAGTGTGCCACACCCAGCTGAATCCTGTTCTCTTATTACCCCGAGAAACCAAACCAGGAACGAGCGTCTTCGTCCTCAGAGGCCTTGCCACTTCCACAGGTGGTTGTTGCCGTGAGCTGCCAGAGATACGGAGTGATTATCATGGTATTATCATCGAGTCCAGGGAATTCTGAGGCCACAACCATGAAACTCTCCAGCTGGAACCAAAGACAGCTGTCATTAGACCTGTATCCTCCGCAGGCTGGAGGCATTCCAGCCTGACCAGTGAGTTACAGATAGATGCAAGGGTAGGAGTCAGTTCTAAACGTGTGGCTGTAAACGCGTGATTGAATTTTAAGTGCTTTCAGTTAATGCACATCAAAAGAGACTTTTGTAGTGGGACAGACCTTCAAAAGCACCAGACCTCAAGCATAAATCTGTCCAGTCTTCCTTTGTTTTTCATAACTTGTCTTGCCACGTTTGTTAATTATGGAAGGCATTTAGGACTTGCTCTGTCTCATCCAGTTTCTTCTCTTCTGTAGTGCTCCAGCAGTGAAGTCAGCAGTTTTACAATCCACTGCCTCGGACCTGGAAAGTCATTTATGGCCAGCAAGTGGGTGTAAATTGCTAATGGTAACATTTTAAGTCTACCCTGTACGCAGAGCAATGGAGATTGATCCATGGAACAAAAATAGTTATAATATAACTATATATAGTTATAATATAAATATAATAGTTATAATCTACTCACCTCCCTAGTAGCAGAAAGTAATTCAAAAGCTTCTTATCTCTTTTTTAAATGATAATCCAGGAGAAATAAGTTTATGATGAGGAATGTTCTTACCTGAAAGCAAATACCAGAACATCACCCTGTATGATAAGGACTGGTAAAATTTAATTGTACGTTTATTTTGGTTTTCAGCTCTGCTGCAGAGAGATTTACAGATTAATACACGTTCAACATTACTCTTCATGCTTCTGTCAAATACATGTTCTCAGATTGATATATTTGGTTATAAATATATTCATTTGAAGCATAAAAGTGTTGGGTTTTTCCTGAATAGGACACTATTACCAATTTTGGTATATATATATGGCTAATTCTCTAAAAATTATTTTTGTTTGAGAAAGATTTGGTAGATTTTCAAACACAGAATTCAGTGAAGAATTAGGAGACTGGTTAGTGAATTATTCTGTGACTTTTTGAAAAATAATTTCATATCCTTCTGTACTTGCAATTATCTGATAAGAAGATACTCCACACCTTTCAGTAGAAAGGTGTGAAGGGCTTTTGCATACTTCACCCTCTCATTAAAATTAGCTAATTTGAAAATGGCTCCTTGAGTTAGGTTAAGAAGTCAGATCACCCAGCCTTTTACAGTGCCCTTCAGTCTCACAGTCAAGGTGGAAAAATAGCCCAAATATCTTCTTTTGACATTGTCATGTCTTTCTTCTCATTATTAATGGAGGATGTAAAAAGTGAAATGTTACTAAGCTGACATTGCTTCGGTCAAGGCTGGAAACTTCTAACTGTGCCTGAAGAATCTCTAGGAAACACAGCATCTTTGCAAAAAAAAGCATACCTGGGGTTCAGGAATAGGCATTAAAGAGCTCTGCAGCCTGTGGTGATAAATCCAACACCCCCGGCCAGTTTGGAACTTGCCTGTACAAGATCTGTTTATTTTCGCTTCGAGTGGAGGAGAGGATTTGTCCTCTCTATGTAAACAACCATGGATAATAGGATGTCAATGAACATATTTCAATATTTACCTTTTAAAAATTAATCAAATTAACCGCAGAAAAGCACTGAGAGAGAAATACGATAAGTACCAGGAAGTTTCTCATGAACTACTTCCCTTCTCCTTCCTTATGATCAGCAGTAAGTGGTCAAAGTACCCAGGAAAGCTGCTCTGGCAAACTTGCCACTTCCATGGCAGGAATAAACACAGCCATGACCAGGTCAAGAAAATCCCCAGCGTGGGGAGAGGTTTTATGATGGCTTAGAGGCACTAACGGGTAAAAAAAGGTGTCTGGTAAAGATAGAGGGTTGAGTAATCCTCAAAAGTTCAGCATTTTGGTTCAGATAACAAGCTGAGTAGTTTATCTGGAATTTTCTGAATCCCACTGAGGTAAAGCTCAAGCAGCAATCTTGTGAAAGCAAGGCTTCATGTGGCATTTTGAACTTCTGCTTCTGGTCCACTTAAAAATCAAACAAGAAGTGCAAGAATGAAACACTTCCTTAAAAAAGAAGTTAATTCAATGTGTTTTAGAGTTAACTGAGTTTTGAATTGGTTAAGTTCGGATTTAGGTGTGAATTTGGACCATTTTATGCTTGTTTTAAACCTTTATCTGTTCTCTAAATAGTCAGGGAAATTTTTGTAGCTACCTGGACAATATCTACATCAGATTCCAAACACAACATGAGGTTAGCATTAAAAGGGGTTAGTAATGCAAATTTCCACATCCTTTTATTTTTTTCTCCTTTTGGAGCTCTCTTATTTCCCTCACAGCTATTTATCATCAGAAGGATAAAGGAAAAGAGAGAATGGGCAAATCAAAATAAATTTTTAGAAAACAAAAACAAACAGATCCGTCTTCCCTAATCAGACACTGTTTTCTTTTCGCTCCACAGGATAGATAAACTGCCTGAGAAAATCAGGTTAAATGAAGAGCAGTGACATTGTGATAACTCTGGACAGAGACTTCAAACAAAGTGGTCAAGCTATGAGGAAAAGACGCTGGTGGTGTTCTGCAGTGGAAAGGATGTAGAGCTGCTGAGTTAGGTTTCGGAGACCACGTGAAATCCTTCTGCAACTTTCTCTGCAGATTCTGCTTTCGCTAACTAGAAGTCATGCTACTCCATCCCGGGGGTAATGACTGTGAAACCAGCAGTGAACGGGGAATGTCCAGCTCTCGTCGCCATGCACAGCCTTGCTGCAGATGTGAAGTAGTTGCTTCTCCACTTGTAGATAACCTGGTTCGGGAGTTGCAATGACTCGAAGTTCTTTGTAGCGTTTGTCTGCCTTTCTGCCTTTTTTTCAGCGATTCTAGAAAGGCTTTTGATTTTAGCACAGGGCTGTCGGAAAGGCTCAGCTTCCCAAAGAAGCTCAAGAGGTAGATGGATTTTCAGAGGGAAATCTGGCTCTGCATCTTGCAGTGGGAAGTCGCAGATATGGACTGGTCTGTAAAATTTAATTACCTAAATGAGAGACGTGTTGTTTTGAAACCCTCACCTCAACTGTAATGGCTGGGAGTCAGAAAAAATTTCTTAATTCTGCTTTTGAGTCATTCTAATATGTTTCTACTTGTGGGTGTCATCTCTCAAGTCCTGCCCGTGTCCTTCAGTGTCTTGCTCACACTGAGGGAGCACCTGAGCCTGGATGTGCAGAGGGACTCGGGCAGAGTTTGGTTACCTCAGAATCCCTCATGCATGAATTGATTTCATTGCTTGAAATTACAATGGCAAGCTGCTTCACCTCCAAGAGGCTTTGTTTACTGTTCTTTTTCTTTGCTGAGTAGTCTGAAATGACCAGAGGATCCATGGGGATGGAAGTGCTCTGAAGGTAGGAAGGTCCGGTTTCAATTAATATTCAATTTGGCAGAGTCAAAATGTTTCACAACATTTTGACTAATTTTGAAAGGATTCAGGCTTTAAAGTTCAGTTTTGGTTCTGGCCTGGGAGAAACATGGCACAAAAACCTGTGAGATTTTTTAGAAGAATACAAATCAGTTTTTTAAATGTTTGAAAAAATTTTTGTTTTACTTTATCACAAAACAAAAGCAATGCGGGCGATTCAGAAATAGTGTAGAAGCAAGTTTGGCATTCACTGGCTATTTCCTCGAAATATAAACATGGAGACCAAAGAATCCATCTGATTACCTTGGTATTATTGCTGTCTTCCAAGCTCTTCCACTCTGGAAGTGTGACTGATCTGTAAAGCTTTAAACAGCAATAAAGTGTTAGGAAAAGGATTTCTGTGTGGTCCCTGTGCCAGCATCAGAGAAAAGATCCAATGCAGCTAATCTGTTCGAGTTTAATGAATGTCCTGCTGGCTTTTAAGGGAGCTGGCTGCCTGACTACCCTCTGAGACTTTAAAAATCTCCTCCTATTTTTGTAGAATTTTGTCAGGAAACCAGATTGAGCGAGCCCGTATAGAAAATGCCACTGCCGTTCCTACAGGTTTCCACAAGACATTTGACCCCCTCCCCTCCCTTTCTTTCTTCTTTTTATACCTCTCTGGAATGCAGATATTTTGGTTAATTTTCTCCAGCTGTCACAGAGTCTCACAGGAAAATGACCTCGCGGAGTGACCACTTCCCCTATTCCTTGACTTAAGTAGATTTTTTTTCTTCAGAGCTTTCACCACATCATCCACATCACTGTCTGGTGTCTTTCATGAGTCAGGAAAAAAGGAAAAAATAAATTTTCCACCCTCTAGACAAAAAAAAAAAAGGGAAACAAATCAAATCAGTTTGGGTTGGTTTTATCAATTTACATCAGTATTTCAGAGCAGTTAGTACAGCAGAAATTTAACATCACCCATTCCTACTAAAAAGTAGGGAGATATTAATATTTGGATATTTTTCTTCTAAGAATGATTTTCATCACAAAATTACTTCATTCATTTAGTAATGACAGCAGTCTCAGGAAGTCGGAGAGTCAAACCTCTCAATTATTTTGTGCTTTTCAATAGACAACACAGAGGGAGAAGTTCTATTGCAGAAACTGTGTATTAAATTTAGTTTTCTGAAACAGCATTATGGAAAAAAAATAATAAACCAGCAAAGTCCTGTATGGTAAATATCTATGGTTTATGAAATGTGTAAATATGTAAATGAGATGCATATATGTCAAAAGCTAATGGTGTATTAAGTACCAAGGACCTGTTGTTAAGCAAGATTTTCCTCTTCCTTCGAGTTCCTCCTCTGTTTTCAGGAATATCTGGTTGGGGCCTGTAGAATCCCAAGGATTTCCAAGCACAACTTTTCCACACTGTAACAGCTCTTCATATTCTCTATCTCATGTTTTGGATGAGTATCCCAAAATCTTGGTGTTTTCTGCAGCAGTTTGAGAATTTTCCTCCAGGGAATTGTAATGAACGTGTTCTTTTTGAGTGTCCTTGTGTTTACATGAGTGTTCCAGCAAGACTGTCCGAGGTGAGCAGGCTGTAGCTGTGCCTCGTTTCTCTAATCTTCCAAAGCTGGTACCACCACTTGTTATTTTCGTAACACAGACCTTGCAATTGTTTAATTTCAGAATTTTGGGACTGAGTGCTTGGTACAACCCCCAGAAATTTAGGCGTTTTATAAAGAAATTCAAGATAGATTTTAATGGTTTGTGGCATCAAGTAGGCCATCTGGTACGAATATATGCTTGATAAAGGTCTAAAAGAAGGCTACCGTTGTGCAGTGACAAGATTTTGGGCTTTTCTGTCCTGTGGGCACAGTAACGAGCTCACAGATTGAAAGAGGTGCAAAGAGCCAAGCGTGGATTGTGGAGGTCACTGCGGCATGAGCCTGGCGTGTATCTCACGGAACTGGGGTGAACGGGAGCTAGAAAACAAGGGGATTTCATCATGTCTCAAAGGCTGCCATGAAGGACCTGAATTAGGTTGAACTAAGTGAGAAAAATCACGGTGTAACTGATGAGCACTTGGCTTATAACCCTACTGATGGTCCCAGTGTGGTGTACAAAGTGTAAATCCTTACTCTGTCTCGACGTTTGAGACTGTACCTTGCAGGGATGCCTCAGCCTTGAATGGGATCATCTTAGTTTGGGATGGGGCTGTGTACTTGTCCTGGTTTGGACAGGTGACTACTAAGGAAGGCAGGAGTCCCCCTCCCACCCCGCAATGGAAAAAATGTATCCCCCTTCCTCCTGAACTATTATAATTTTGAAATTGAGGGGCTTTCAGGCAAGGATATGAGACATAGGAATAACAGGTCTTTACTGATATATATATATACACAACAAGGCAAAGCAAAACAACAATAACCAAGGCAGTAACAACCAACAGAAACCAGACCCCAGTGACGGCCGCCGGGGCTGTCAGGCACTTTCCCCTTTGCTGCAGTGACGGCCACAGCCGGCAGGGGCGCTCTGGAGCGAGCTCGGGGAGCACGTGGAATGCTGGATGTACCCAAGTCAGGAAGGGATGGGAGAAAGACTTCACCAGCCCTCAGGCAGCCGGTCCTGGTGCTTTGGCAGGATCCCCCGGGAGCAGCAGGCTGGAACAGCAAGGATGAACACAGAAGAAAATCCCGGGTGGCAGGCGAGATGCACAGAACTCCGAAGCCGCAGCAGGAAACTCCGGGACCTCTCGGCAGGCAAGGGGTGTGGTGCCCCCAGTGCTATCGCGCAGCGAAACCACAAAAGCAGCAGTGAAGGGATGGCGGAGGCAGGGCAGGGCAGAAGGACAAACAGCAGAAAACAGGACCTCACAGTGAGATGGTTCTCCCCACGGCAACTGCAGTCTCTACTCCCTCCAAACGACAGGAGAGCAATGAATCCCAGGCCTTGCACCCCACTTCTTTTCCAAGTTCTAAATCTTGCAATGTCTCCGCTCCCCCACCTGAGAACACACCACCAAGACAAAAGGGGACAATTGGGCTCCTCCCTGGTGGCTAGTTAGGTCTTTTTGTTTCTCTTAAGTACCCAGCAATGTGCCTTAACATGGGGAAAAATTCTTTGAGAGGAAAAGAAAAGAACACACACACACACAAAAAGAAAACCTCCTAAAACCCCAACAGTACTCCTCCTCCTCATAGCTGCTGATGGGTGGGAACAGCAGCTTTGAAGGTGCCCTCAGCTGGATCCCACACAGGAGATTTCCAGCACTGCTGCCCGGGTTCTGTGTGCGGACAGACGCGCTGCCTCCGCCGCTGCTGATTCAGGGCACCTTTCCTGTCCATCCCAACCACTTCACTCATCCTCTAAAGCCTCCAGCTGGAAGGAGGTTCTGCCAAAAGATGTGGCAAATCCGAGGAAGTGGAAGTGAAGAGGGGTGGTGAAACAGTCTCGGCAGGAATGCGACGGGTCACAGACTCCTAACTGGAAGTAGCCGTGGCCTGGGCTGTGTGTCCAACTGTGCTCTTGGAGGTGCTCAGTCATGTGCTGATCCCACTTGCTGGAGATCCCATCTCAGCTGGGAATATGGTTTTGGAGCAGCACTCCAAGCCGTGAGCCTGAAAACTGAAGTGGCCATCTTGATGATATTGTAACTTGGGAATAAGGGAGTAGGAAAATGCCTCAAAATTGCGTGCAGCATTCTTTCACTTGTATGTATGCTGAATAGACTCAACTTTGTGAACAATCCCGTTTATTTCAGTGGAAATTCTGTCAGGATAAGCTTTGGCTGAAATTAGGAAAAATGATGGCATCTTTTCCTAAATGATTCCTTTTTGCTGGAGCTGAATTTTTACAGCTAAAACCTCTGGAATTTAAGAGATCTGATAAACTGATTTTCCAAGGCTTTCTAGTCTTAATCACAGAAGTAAAGGAGAATGGTTCTAATGATATAATCTTATATCCATAACCTGTTTCAAATGCTCGCTTTGCATAAGATGGAAAACACTGCTAATAATAATAATAATAACATTAATGATATGGATGATAGGTGTAAAAACTATTTTCTTGGAATTAGTACCTGTGAGACAGTATGGCTTGATTACTTTGCTTCGCCTCTCAAAGAGAGACACAAAATTTCCAACTTGCAGATTTTGTTAAAGATCGGTCAATATAAAAACAAGTGATCTTCGTAAACTCTTTAACCTGGAAGGTGACCATAATGTTTATGATATTAAAATGGGTTCTTTGTACCCGCTGCACACATATAATTACACAAACATCTCCCTTTTCACTCAGATGGATTCTTTGCATTTCAAACTCTAGAAATTCCAGGAGGAAAAGAGGGGATGAACCGGAGAATGAATTCCATATTCCAGCTGATCAGTGTTTCCTCACATGTATCTGTTTCAGGAAGGGACTTCAGCATATGTTTAGCTTTAAGCCTGTGCTCAGGTCTCACTGGGTTTAAACATGCGCTGGTCGAGGATGCTTTCTTAAATAGAAGCAATATGTTATCCCACTGAAACCCACTTGATTTGCCAGCTACACCCCTCCTTTGCACAGAGGTGATTTCTACAGGCTTCTCTGAAGACAGGGCAAGCTGAGGTCTTTAGAGCAGCTCCTGCCTCTAGAGTGGCTTTAGATCTCTGTGGTACAAAGTGCAGTCCTCCTCCAGCGCCAAAGCTTTTTCCTATCAAAATAAACCTTCCGTGGCATAATGGGACTGCAGGCTTCTTTTGTGGTCCACGGGAAAATAATAAATCACTTCTTAGGGTGTTTTTGCACTTTTTGTTCCCTGTCTTTACCATCTGAGCACTCTCGCTAAAGACCAAGGCTGCACGAATGCAGGAGAAGTTGCTTTATTATGTAAGGGGAGAATCAAAGGTGTTGAGAGTGACTGGGTCATATTCCCATCGGTCTCCTGCGTTTAGACTCCTTTCAGCTTGGTTTTCGGTGACAAACTGCACAGCTGCAACGCCTTACATTTACCAGCCTGCATATATGAAGGATGTGTAATGTTAACTAAGCCCTTTCCCGTCCCTCATGGAAGACCACCCTGCCTGCAAAATCTCCAGAGGAAAGCACGGCATGTCCTGATCAGAAACTGCCTTTGCTGGCAGGAGTACAGTATGTTGCATTAACCAAAACAGCATTTTTAAAAACATTTTTGATGGTGGCTGCTTTCTATTTAAATATCCATTTTGCTTGTGTAAACGGATCTCGTTTGGTCTTTACATCCCAGCATCCCAGGGCTATCTGAAAGCCTTGTTAACATTTAGCATCGGGAATTGTTTCAAGCCTTGCACAAAACCCTCCAAACCTGATATGCTCAGGGCAGAAAAAGGACTGGCTCCTCCTCTGCAGTTCCCTAGACAGCAGTTTTATCTGGAACAACCTTTCTGGTGATGCCAGCTTTCCCTGATCGTTCCTCACCACTGACAGTGCAGTTTTTCTGTTGGGTGGGAGCTGTTATTAAGCAAAAGCCACTTTCAAAACTTGTTTTGCTTCTCTCATGTTGGTTTCCCTGTGCCTTCACTTGTTTCTGTGTATTCCCCAACCACGAATTTACCCCTTGTCTCCTGAACAGTGAGAAATGCAGCCCCAAAAATCTTCACTTACCACAGAAATTAATCATACTGTGCTGGACACAGCCACTTACTGACTGTGGACATGACTGTGACCAACTCCCAAATAACCTAATTGGACACTGAAAAGGAAGACCTGGGGTAACTGACTCCAGGGGAGTCACGTTTAATTTGGGCACAGCTGCCTTTAGAACCTGGCCCTGGGAAACTCATACTGGCACCACCAGTGTATCTGAGGATGTAACAAACATATCCGAACAGAATCCTTCTTGTTCCTGCTCAGATCATGGATATGAGGCTTCTTGCTTCAACTGTTCCTCTATATACATGTCAGCACAGCATAAAATGCACTGTCTAGACAGGGTACTTGAACTTGCAAGGTGCAAGATTTGCAGAACTAAACCCTTCTCTCTTCAACACCGTTTCAGCAGTGTAATTTCACTCAAAACAAATAAAACCAACCCTGGTTTACCTCTGAATAACCTCAGGGACACTTGGCCAGTCGCAGGGTGTTGGGTTGAATCCCATGTTAGGAAACTAAAACTTGAATTAGTGTTTTCTGACAAGTGATTTACCCATCAGAAAGGTCTGGGTTGTAGGGCCAGCGGTGACAATGAGCTGCTTCTTTGCTGTGTCCCAGTTTTCTCAAGTGTGTGATGGTTGCAATTAAGTTAATTTACCTGTCTTGGATCCTGTGACAAGTAAATTGCAGGAGGGCTTATAAAGGGGTATCAAATGTGTGGTTCTAGATGTGAAATCTCCAGGTTTAGACAGCTACTTCTGTAGGTCCCGGGAGAAGTGTCATTCTTTTCCTGCCCACCATTCCCTCATTTCACAGTTCATGGAGCAGTGGCCATCCTACATCAAAATCTTGACTTTGTTCTGTGCATCTGTCTGGGGTTTTTCCATGGTCAGAGGCAGCACTCTCATCTCTCTAATCCTAAAATCCTCTTCTGCGAGAAAGGTGAGTATTGCTGTTTGCAATTTACAGATGGAAAGACTGAGCGAGGAGCTTGAATCCTGCATTTTGATAATAGACAGAGAGAAGAAGCATGGGAACAAGACGGATGGGCAGAAATTTCAGGCCTCTGGAAGGATTCAGGATCACCCTGCAAATTCACCTCAAGGCTGAACACTGCATTCCTGTGCACCCAGAAGTGTCTGCTTCCCTATGTGCCTCCTTGTAACCTGGTGTAAATCCTCCCAAAGCCAGGCGCAGATGTCATCACGGTAATAATGTTACGGAGCTTTATTAAAGCACATTTTCCACCCTGATTCTGACCCATTCAAATGCCCATGTGTCCTGGGTTACCTGGTATTCTGTTACCATTTTTAGCAATGTTCCCTGCCTCCTCCCTTTGGGCTATCATCTGTTAATGTGCCTGTCAATGCTTTGTGTATGACTCACTGATAACTCG